>APFE030100553.1:5517-19722 GCA_000404065.3 Pinus taeda
TATTTTTGTTTCTGTTCTGGGACCGTCCTCGTACAGACAAGGCATCACCATTCTGGCTCTCCATATTTTTCCATCTCATCTCCTCCATCAGCAAGGATGAGACTATTACATCAAACTACAAGGCAGTTGCATTGCTACCTATTACAATAACTAGACTATTCCACGAATCTGGTAGAGAACACAACAAACTGATGCACTTATATTCATCTGAAATTTTAATATCAACAGATAATAACTAACTTACCATAGTATTAAATGAGTTCATATGTTCTGTCACTGAGTCTCCATCTTTCATCCTCAGGTTATACAACTTTTTCCATAGGAATAATTTATTCACCAGAGACTTAGATTGGTACAAAGCCCCTAACTTGTCCCACAAAGCCTTAGTCCTAGCTTCCCCTTATACATTCAGCAATACTGAATTTGAGACACATAATCGTATTATGCTCTTTGCCTTCCAATCCAGCATCTTCCATTCTTCATCGGACACTCCTGTTACGCAATAATTTGTCACTGTCTCCCTGTCAATCTCCCTACTATATCATGAGACCAAATTCATCATGCTCATGCTCTCTAATGTATCCAAATGACCCACTTTGCCAAAGTTTCCTCTATCATCGCGATTGTTTTAAAAATAAACGCGTTGATGAGCACTCCTAAATAGACTCAATGCGCTGCCAGCGTGGAAGCACACGCCTTTCCCGCATTGGTCGAATTTCATGTGACAGCGCGCTGTTCTTTATGTATGATCGTGCTGATATGACTTTCCTTGTTATTCAGCTGCGATGCCAACGCTCAAGTGCAGTTATGCACCCACGATGATCCAGTTTGGGCGAGTTTGTTCTAACAGCCAGCCTTCCAGATGACTCCAGACCTGGTTGTTGGCCTTGTAAATGTCGCCCTCCCTTCTCTGGCATGTTTTTTTCGTCATTTTAGCCACCTTCCTTGGAGATAAGCTCATCCTCACACCATTCATGGAGACTCCTTCTCCTATTTAAGCCTCCACCATTGCCATAGCTGCTAGTTTTGGAATTGATTGTGTTTAGAGCATTTCTGACAGTATTGTAAGCTTGATAGGCAGCTGGTGTGTTAAGTGTGGGATTGCTATAGTGCTTAAGGAAGGTTGTGAAGTGTTTCCATATAGTGTAAACTTGTGTGAGAGAGAGATTTGTCTTGGGATATCTACTTTCAAGGGTGAATGCTTGAAGGACTTGCTGGCTGGACCCAACCAAAGGAGGATTTGACGTCAGAACTTGGTTGTATTCTCTTTTGTTTTGTCAATAAGATAAACGACTATCATTATGGTTCCACTCATGTGTCTTTGATTATGATGTTTGAGTTGTATCTTTTCTGACCGGTACATAGTTGCATTTCCTGGATTTTATGCTTGTATTTGTCTTGTCCTTTGCTTGTGCAGGTGTATGTTCACGGAGATCGTGAGGATTGCGACCAGCTGAAGCGAAAGAACGGAAGCGACAGTCCTTCTACGAATGTAAGCATTGGATTCGAGGTAGGCTCTCATCTTGGCCTTGATTTTGCAATTAGGAACCTGCGTGTTAGCATGCTTGATTGTTGCTAGACCTCAGTTAGACTAGAGGGATCGCCTTTGTCCGCAGAGGGGATTTACCTACACAACAATTTGGCGACTCCACTGGGGATTGTTTACCTTGTTGTTTGAATTGTAAGCCTTAGACGGAGCCCGAAGCATGGCCAGTTAGCCTTCAAAATGCTATTGCTCTGCATTAGCGAAGTAGATCAAAGCCATTTCAGTCAATCTCCAGTTTTGTTTACAAATCGAACAACTTGGAGCTAGTTGTTGTCTTGTTCTTGTTCATTTTGTCATTGAATTGGATTTTTTCTCTCTTTTCAAAGTCTGGGGATTAGTTTTCTACTTCTAGGTTTCCTGGTTCGGTCTAGGAAGTGCTTTGATTGTTTAAAGAGTGATTACCTTGGTTTGGAATTTTTTGTCTTGATTGTGGTCATTTTTCGATTTCATCGCGGTTTTTTATAAAACAGTCGCGATGCCTCACCTTGCTTTTTATGTGATTCCTTGATCATCACGTAAATACACCAAACAGTCGCGACGGTTATGGAAATCGAACCATCGCAGTTAAGCCGTGTTCTTCCGCGCTAACATCGCCTTGTTGCTACGCGTAGTTTTTTATCAGTGCCATGTTGCTGTGTTCTACCCGCACTGATCCCTGTAGCATTGAATTTTTTCAATTCCACCTCCTGAATCTGTTGGTCTTGCTATCCCCTGCCTTTTCCACTTGGTTTATGACTTGATTTTTATTGTTTATAGATTGAAGCACTTCTTGGCGAGTTTTGTTGAAGCGAATCTTGTTTTTTGCTTTGTGACCTAGTTTTATTGTTTCAACTTTGTTGGATCAGCCTTGATTGGTTACTCGTTTGCAAAGGTTCGTTCGCTGCTTGCTGTTGGTTTGATTTAACCCTCCTCCTTGCTTGCTTTTGCTTGGTTGTTTAAGTGATTGTTGTTGAATCAATTTTAACATTGTTTCGATTTCTTTTCACTACCCGGGCACGGATTACAGTTGTTTGAGGTCAATCGGTTCTTTTCCACATTTGTTTGCTATTATTTCTCAAAAACTCTTTAGTGCATTTTGTCATTATTGAAAAAGAAAATCTCTTTTGCTTTGTGATAGTTAATGAAAGTTAGATCTTTTCATTTTGATTAGTGGATTAGTAATCTTAAAGAAAAGTTTAGTGATTTCCATTAGCTGCATTAGGGAAATTCTTTGTTGATTGTGTTCGTTTCGTTTGTATGAAAGCTCTCTAAACTCTTTTGTAATTAGTATTCATCGAATGGAATGACATGTTTTGCCATATAGAGTGCATTTAGGGATTTTGAGGAATTACATACAGTAGGACCTGAAAACCAAAACCGTAACTCAAGATCAACTTTAAAATAAATCGAATGAACTTAAAAATGCATTGGAACATAATGCTCACATTCTAGAGGTCTAGGCTAAAGACGTGCTTCGACGTCGTTAAACCTAGTCACTTTTGCTCTCGCATTAAGGTTGGGTGATTCCTCCTTGTGTGATTCAACTGTGGTCTAGTACGGACTTGTGCTCCCACGTACCGTCGCGTATATATGGGGAGACTCCACTAGGTTATCATCCTTGATCTATAGGAAGCCGTGTCTGCCACCTTACAAGCCGTAACGCACCGAACACAGCATTCGGGAAGATTGACTGCAGTACGGAAAGTCCTTTGGCTTCATATTGATTGCTAGGTGTATATCCGTTTTTACGGATTTTCTGGTTAACCTTGCCAGTTCTCCAGAGCAATCACTTTTGATCCTTTTCGACTCCTTAAAAGAAAGGCTCTATTGGGCATTTGTCACTTCGTGCTCATTTAATATTCGAAGGCGACTAGAGTTCATCTTTTGTCCTTTTCTCGACTCTTAAAACATGAAAAGGTCAAGTTGTGTCCTAATGTCTTAAAAATTTATTCGACCATGATTACATTTACCTTGTTAGATCTTGTTTGTGTTTAGTTTTGAGTAGGGTCTCTTATCGTTAGCTTGTCTAGGATCTTTGTTTGATCATCCTGGCGGATCCATCAATCCCGTCTCCCGTCCCAAGTGACCAAGGGTCTCCTTCTTCTGCTGCCCCTGAGACACCGGTTTGTACTAACACTTTCCCTATTATTCCATGTGTCCAACCGTTGAAATCTCGTGCTCCAGAGGATGAGCTTTACGACTTGTTTTGGAACCCTGTTTGGGAGCCTTCTGAAGAGGATTTTCCCACTACTCCTGTTGGTGTTTCATCCCTGATGGCTTCTTCCGACATGGAGGATACATCTCCTGTATCAAGTGGAACGCCCGTTATATCGAGTATTGATACTCCCATCCCGGCTACATCCCCAGTTATCTCTACGCCCTACACTGTTACACCTCTCGGTATCACAGTGTCGGCACGCTATAGATCTCTAAGGGATGCTATGGGCTCTACGGGTTCCTCTTCTATGTGGGATAATAATATTGTTCCCACTACCAGACCTTTTGTTTCCCAGGTTCACCATACTGCTGTCACATCAGTTCCAACCAATCCGACCGTTTGTGTCGCGTCATCGACTCCAGTTGCTAGTGACGTTACGGAATCTTCTGTCGTAACTACTGTGGCCGGCCCATCCCAAGGCCCGGTACATAGTGGTCCATCAGCACATGCTGCTAGAGTTGCTCATCCTATAAGTGGTGCCCAACCTTCTTCTGATCCCATTTCAGCAAGGAGGGCATATTCTCAGTACTTACATGTTGTCCAAAACCCAGGTGGGCAAGGCCCTTATTATGATCCTGTCAATCATTATTTGTATACCTCCTTGCCAACTGAGCCCGCTGTTGAGGGTATAGTTCCGTTGAATGTGGCTTGGGGTACCACCGGTTATGGTGGTGGCCAATTTCGTCCAGGTCAAGGGCAGCCGTCCCAAGGACCACCCTACCAGGTTCAACCATCCTACTCGTAGCCTAATCATGGGTAGCAGTATTATGGCCAGACCTATCCAGGTCAACCTGGAGGCTCACAAGGACAACCCTATCAGGGACAACCTTTGGCCTCTGGTGGTCCATCTTATAAATATCTTGGGAAACCTTATGGAAACCCGGGACAACCTTATGCTCAACAAGGACAACCTGGACCCCAGCAGAGATACCCTTCGGGTCAACCCTATGGGAACCCGGGACAACCTTACGCGCAGGAAGGACAACCCAGAAACCAACAAGGCTACCCTTCTGGGCAAGGTGGCCAGCCTTACGCACAGCAAGGCCAGCCCACTGCTCAGCCTAGTTAGCCATCTGGTCTACAAGGACAACCTTCGGTTGCGCAAGGACGGTCGATCGCCCAGCAAGCTCAACCTTCTGGGCAAGTAGGTCCATCTCATATACAACCAGGACAACCTTCTGGCCAAATGGCCCAACCTCAATCTTCGCAAGGATATCTCTCTGGGGTGGCTCAACCGAGCATGTAGATGGTTCCTGCTTCATAGCCTCAACCCAATTACCAACCCCAGAATTAAACTGGTCTCCAGCCACAGGGTGGGTACCAATCCCAACCTTCTTATCAGATGTCGCCTGGTTCCCAGGCTCAATATGGAGCCCAGCAACCGTATGGATACCAGCAACCCCAGGGGAAAAATCAATTTGCCCCGTATCAAAATTACCAACAACCACAGGCCAACCCTTATCAAAATTATCAGCAACCTGCAGGGCAGTATGGTAACCAATAGGGTGCTGGGGGGCAGAACCAGTATCAACCATCCGGTTACAGGGTCCTTTTGGGCCTGGTCCGTCCTGACAAGGACCATGGGGGCAACCTGCGACTGGATGGAACTCTGGCCCTACCTCATATCCGCAGATGTCCTTCAACCCGCAGCTACCATTTCTAGCGACGTTGGAACTGCCCGATGTGTCAAAGTTGACAAATGATCCTATTTTGCATAATCCACAATGGCCACCAGTTCCAACTAAAATACCCGGCGACTGTCCCAAATTCGACGGCAAGGCCGGAGAGGATCCTCAAGCCCATGTAATGACGTATCACCTATGGTGTTCGTTTAATTCATGGCTTGATGATTCGATTCGACTTCGCCTATTCCAAAGGACTCTCACCGGCTCTGCCGCTAAATGGTACATTGAATCGACCCGTGCGTCTTTTCAGGACTTTAATTCATTGGCTATGGCATTCCTTACTCACTTTCAGCTACCCATTCGGTACGAGACAGGGACCCATCTCCTTACGTCTCTTAAGCAGGATACAGCTACGAACATCTCTGATCATATACATGAATGGAGAAGGCGTCACCGGTTGATCAAGTTTTGGATTCTTGATCAACTCCTCACCGATTGGTTCACGACTTCCTTTGTCCCTAAGATTGCACGGGACATTGCTATGGGACCCTGCGTGACTGAAGAGCAAGCGATCGCACGTGCTCAGTACCTGGACTTAGTTTACTCTCAGTCAGGTACGTTGTATGAGTATTTTCCTGATGCCCTGAGACCCGGTACATCCATGGCTCCGCCGAAGCCATCTGTCGATGGAGTTATTGGCTCTATGAATCCGGCCTCCAAAAAATCATCCTCGAACCCTGGGAAGAAAAAGTCGGATGCTTCTAACGAAAACACTTCTTAGGGTGGTTCAAATTCTGGAACTACTTCCGAGGTCAATGTCGTCCAGTTCACCACGGCGAGTAAGGCTTCGAAAGGAAAGAAAAAGGGGAAAGGAAAAAATAAGTCTGAAAAACCTAAACAGGAGTCCTCCAAACCTCCATCCGAGGAAGGAGCTAAGTGCAAACCCAAATATCCTTGTCTCATTTGTGAGGAGGATCACTACACTAAGGGCTGCCCAAGGCGATCCGAGGTTAGTCGTTTGTTGAAAGGCGCTCCTGGGATTCCTGCGGTTCTTAAAGAACCTTTCCCCTCTCAACAGACTCAAATGGTGGCTGATCCATCTTCTTCTCCCTTTGGTTCCCAAGTCTTCATGGCTGGATCCATTCCCGTTCATGTAACGTATCGAATAAAGGAGTATCCGTCGTCCGCCGGGAAGGAGCCCGAGGTTCCCTCAAGCGCTCCTTCGTCCAGCTCTGGTCCACTCCATATCAAGAGACCAAGTACTGAGACGACCATCCGACCCCCTCCCAAAGGAGTACTTAGGAGATCATCTTACAACCCAAATGCTCGTGCTGCTCAGCACTATAGCATAGTTGAGGACTTAGCGCAAGCTCTGTCGGCTATGTCCGCCTTAGAAGTTCTCCAGAGCTGCCCCCCTCAGAGGAAGTCCCTGCTATCGGCCATCGGTGGCATCGACCTGACAGATTCGGATATGATTACCTTTGATCTCGAGAGCCATGTCCCAAGGCTTCCTCATCATATCGCTTTTCTTATACAAGTCATCATCAATTAAAAAACGATCCATCGTATAGTTATTGATGAGGGCGCGTCAACTTGCATCATGTCTATTGCTTGTTGGAAAGCGATCGGGTCTCCGACTCTGAGCCAGTCTCCTACGACATTGGAAGCTTTCGATGGGATAGAATCTCGCCCATATGGTATTCTTCAACGATTGCCAATCACTTTAGAAGGAAAAATCGTTGAAGTAGAAGTCGAGGTTGTTGACGCAAATCTTACTTACAACCTCCTTCTGGGACGGATTTGGACGTATGCCATGCGTGCCGTGGCTTCATCCCTCTTCCATGTCATCCGTTTCCCTCACCAAGGGAAAATTGTCACGGTGGACCAGCTCTCCTTCTTCGCTTCTTCTTCTTAAGGAAATGTGCCTTTCGTTGAACATACCTTCGTTCCTTTTGAGAGTGTGGGAGCTGGGCTCTTCAAAGATCCCGCCCTCATGGGTGTTTTCTCCCTCCCACCTCCCAACCTCGCCTCTATCAGTATGATTTCATTTCGTTCTGATCCCTGGGTCCTCCCCCCCATCGACCAGATAGAATCATGGGGTGAGGAGATGTCGTTGAGTCCCGCCGAGCTCAACTACATCGAAATCGTTGCTGTATCGGCTCCTCTTGCTGAACCCACTTCTTTAAGCGGAGCTCTTGAATCATACGACCATTCCCCCTGGCTTGGAGAAGGTGCCTCCTCGGATCCATTAAAGGAAATATTTCCTTCCGACGAAGCCATCATAGAGACCATGTCTCTCGAGGAACCACCGTGGTCCCATCTTCACCACCGTTCCTTGTTTCTCCCTACCCTCCGGCAAACGTTGGCTTGTCTCGAGCGATTTTCTCTGTGTCTCCCTTCACAACCTCTTCAGACGCCCATCCAGATCTATCAAGCATCGTCTGAAGAAAATTTAGGGAACATTACGTAGACCCAACCTATCGACATCTCTGTTAAACCAGGGATTGTCGAGAACATCTATATAGGAGTCACTTGCACTCCTGAGGAGATTCAAATCTACATAGCGCTTTTTCGCGAGTTCCGTGACGTCTTTACATGGTCTTATGAAGAGATGCCCGGCATTGATCCAAATATTGTAGTGCATGAGATACCTACGTATCCATGTGCCAAACCTGTTCGTCAGCGTTTACGCCCTGTGCACCTTCGTAAGGCCGCAGCTATCAAAGCAGAAGTTGAAAAACTTCTTAAAGATGGTTTTATTTATCCTATCCCACTCACAGATTGGGTCTCAAATATTGTCCATGTAGATAAAAAGCAGGGTACTATTCGTGTCTGTGTCGATTATCGCGATATTAACCGAGCCTGCCCGAAAGATAACTACCCCACACCTTTCATTGACCAACTCATTGATGAGTGTGCGGGAATTGAAATATATTCGTTTATGGATGGCTTTTCTGGCTACAACTAGATTAATATCGCACCCGCTGATCAACACAAGACGGCCTTTATCTGTCCGTGGGGTACTTTCGCTTACAAAAAGCTCCCTTTCGGTCTCAAGAATGTCAGTGCCACTTTTCAACGTGCGATGTCTTATGACTTTCACGATATCCGGCACATCATACAGCCTTATCTAGATGACCTTCCCGCTCATTCGGCTAAGAGCCAAGACCACCCGTCCCATCTTCGCGAGATTTTTCTTCATTGTCGACACTACAATATGCGACTAAACCCGCATAAATGTGTCTTCTGCGTTGAATCTGGACGACTTCTCAGGTTTATCGTCTCCCGAGAGGGCATCTGCTTGGATCCCCTTAAAGTCGAATCCATTTTGAATATTCCTCCCCCTGCTTCTTTGCGGCAACTGCAGAGTCTGTAGGGCAAAGATAATTTCTTAGGACGATTTATCCCGAACTATGCCGAAGTGGCGAAGGGTTTCACACGGTTACTTAAGCGTGACACCCCATTTCGATGGGATGCCATAGCTAAGGAGTCTTTTGCACATCTTAAAACTCTTCCAGTTTCCGCCCCTTTGTTGCAGCCCCCGAATTATCATCGCGATTATACGTTGTATTTGGCCACCGCTGATACCACCATCGGTATGGTTCTGGTACAGGACGATGACAATGGCATCGAACATGTTATTTACTACCTTAGCCGCAACTTGTTAGATACGGAAACTCGATATGCTTATGTCGAGAAGTTGGCCCTCGCTGCTGTTTGCATTGTTCAATGATTCTGTCACTATATATTGTTGCGTACTACGACAGTTATCTCCAATTGCAACCCCATGACCTATATTCTGTCACGACAATTGTTGGGGGGCAAATACTCGAAGTGGATAGTCATCCTCCAAGAGTTTGACTTGGAATTTACTGCTGCCAAGTCTAAGAAATCACTTGTCTTCGCCAAGCTGTTGTGTTCTTTGCCATCCTCTACTGCCTCCTCTCAGTTAGAGGATTCCATTCCAAACGAAACTCTCTTCCTCATTAGCACCCTTGATCCTTGGTATGGGGACATTATTGTCTACTTGCAGACGTCCTCTTTCCATCCCGAGACCTCTAAGGATGCTCGTCGACGGATCCGACATCAAGCCCAACCATATCGCATTGTTGGGGACACCCTGTACCGACTCGGTGTTGATTTTGTTCTTCGCCGATGCATGACCTTCGAAGAAGCTGAGAGAGTTCTGAATGACTGCCACTCTAGTGCTTGTGGTGGTCACATGTCTGGATATGCTACTGCACAGAAAATCCTCCGTGCTGGCTATTTCTGGCCTTCCATTTTCAAGGATTGCGTTCTTGTTGTCCGTTCATGTCATGAGTGCCAGATTTACCAACGGAAGATGAGTGCACCCCCTACCCCGTTGCACCCCGTTGTAACCATCAGCCCCTTTGCCAAATGGGGCATCGATTATGTGACCTGTAACCCTCGCTCGGCCGGGGGGCATGGGTACATCATCGTTGCTGTAGATTATTTCACGAAATGAGCCGAGGCGATGCCTACATTGTCAGAAGACGGTCACACCGCGGCGCAGTTCTTGCTTAATCATGTTATTTCGCGGTTCGGAGTACCACAAGCCATCGTCACTGATCACGGAAAACATTTTTGTAATCATATGATGACCGAGTTCACAACCCAGTTGGGCCTTAGGCATGATAGTTCGACTCCGTACTATCCTCAGGAAAACGGTCAAGTGGAAGCCGTGAACAAAGTTTTGGTCACGATGCTTCAAAGAACTGTTGTCATGCATAAGTCCAATTGGCATCTGATGTTGTTCTCCGCTTTGTGGGCCTACCGTACCTCCGTGAAGGACGCCACCAGTTTCACTCCTTTTCAGTTAGTTTACGGACTGGAGGTGACCCTTCCTATTTAGTGTGAGATTCCTTCATTAAAGATAGCCATCAAGTTACTCCCTGATACTACTCTGGTAGAAGAGCGACTTCTTTACTTAGAACGGCTGGATGAGACTCATCGTCTAGCCTCCCTAGCTATTGAAGCTTAGAAGAAGCGAGTGAAAACTCACTTCGATAACACTGTTAACTCTCACTCTTTCATTGAGGGAGATCTAGTACTGCTCTATGATCAAGCAAACGATAAGATGGGGGCAGGAAAACTCGAGGCTATGTGGCATGGGCCCTATATTGTGAAAAGAGTTTTACAAAAAGGTGCCTATGAGCTTATAGATTATGAAGGTAATCCCCTGGATAGACCCCGAAATGGGCTTTATCTCAAGAAATATTATGCATGAGTCCAAGCACTCTCTCTTTTGGTACATACGTATGCTTTCAGCAGTGTGTTGTGTGTGTGTGTTTATTTAATTTTTTATTTCGATATGTCGGCATGATTGCCGCTTATTATGTCTTTTGCTTCTTGAACAGATGTCTGGATCGCCTTACGTTGGTTTCGCTGATGGTGCTTCCCACAGTACTCGCAATTTTTCGTCTGCGGCATGGGTGATCTACGATCCTCATGGTGAGTTAGTAGATATTCAAGGGGTGTGTCTGGGTTGTACGACGAACAATGTTGCTGAATATAGTGCTGTGATTGAATTATTAACTGAGGCAATTAACCTCGGCATTCGCACATTGGTTGTAAACTTGGATTCTCAACTTGTAGTCCACCAGCTCAACGGACATTATTCCATCAGAGATCATCGCATTTTAAGGTTTTATTTACGTGTTAAGTTATTAGAAAGGGATTTTGATTTCATTACTTATCAACATATTCCAAGACGACTTATACGTTAACCGATGCATTAGCTAATTATGTATTGGACAAGACATTTGCATAATATGTGAATCAACATAATACAAGAGCATAAAAATACAATAAACCATAAAAACATATGTATATATATATATATATCGTGTGGTGCACTGAGGTGCTCAAAAATAAGTGTACATGTCTAGATAGATCCTGTGTTCTCCGTACATCTGAGACACATGTCTCTCAAAAAATCATCAGTAGGGAATAAAGACCTAGATATCTACTGTGGTGGATTGTGCTCCCTATGGGTCGCAGCCGCTCGTGCCACCCGCCTCAAAAGGCGGTGTAGCCTGGGTTCTACCCCCACTGTATGGATCTGAGCCGCTATGGGGACCTCCTCTATCCCCTGGTAGTCTGGTATCCCAACCAGCAAACCCTCGAGGTTCCGTATCATGGTCTCTATCGTGTCATCTCCCAGAGGAGCCATGGCTAGAGCTCTGATGCCCTGAGCATCCCTCCACGCCTCTGGGGCCAAGCCAAGGGATCTCGTCGGTCCCACATCTGCATAACATAACGTTTGTCATTAGGACATGTACATGAAAAAATCAGAAACATCATAAAAATAAAAATTAAAAAATGAGATCAAGTGTCTTACCACCATCGTCCCACTGCTCTCCAATAGGCAGCGGCATGTCTGGATCTCCACGGAAGTCTATCCTGACATATGGCCAGTCCTCCATGAAGATAGTCTGCCTCCGTAGCCACTCTACGAAGTATACTCCCCATGATACTGGTCGACCGCCACCTCCTCGTGGCATGACTTGGCCCAATTGTGTGGCCCTCGTCTCTCGGGGGCCCCTAGGTGGGTCCAGGACCATATCCTGTAGCGGTAATGCCGGCACCCGCTCCAGCATGAGCGGGACTAAGATTGACCCGTAACCAAACTGCTTCGACTCACCTCGTCGGCAGTTGGTCAGTTGTCTCTTCATGTTCGTTGTTACTGTTGCTGCCTAGTTGAATATGGTTGGGTTCAAACATTCGAGAGCCAAGCGGAGATGGGTCTTCAAGGTCTCATGATTGGCCAAGGAGCCTGCTGCCCAAGTCACCATAAAGAGTATAGTCCGAAGGCCGATGTCCTCCACCGTAGGAATTGCCACCTTCCCGCTCCGTGACTTGCGTGCCCGTGGGCACACCTGAGCCATCAGCATGTCTAAAGTATCGCCACCGGGTCGTTGCCCCTCCAGAATAAGCATCTCACTTTGGCGTGACAACCCGGTCAAGAAATAGATATCAGTATAGTCAAACTCGATATCGTGGCCTCGGATCACAAATTTCCCATCAATGGGATTCCAAGCCCTGATTAGGAACTCCAGAAGGTCAGGCTGTGCTCGCAGGCACGAAGTTAGGAAGAATTTGAGCAATCTGCATGCCCGCATTGCATTTCGGCACCCAGCATCAGCAAAAGCCGCTATGTCCTCATTATCATCAGCACGTTCTTGCTAAACGAACGCCATTATACCCTGCATGATCAAAAAATCTCATTAGGGCCCTGTTCATAAAATTTTACACGTTCATTTATTAAAAATTGTGTTGTGCGGCGTCAGCGCGACTGTTTTTAAAACAATCACGCTGATAATGGCGCCCTGTGTTATTTTTTACCGGGTCAACGCGGAAGCACTGACCGGGGGTGGTTAGTGTAAATATTTCCCGATTAGCGTGGACCCGATAGGGAAATCCGCGCCGACCGAGAGCAGAATGAGCTTCAAAAAATCTGCCCAAACCACCACTTCCCACCCTTAAAATGTAGCAAAAACAGTTCAAAATGGAGCGCAGGAAGAAATGAACCTACCTGGTGCAAGCTGCAGGATCTTTGGTGCTCGTACAGGGTGGAATTTGGTTCGTCAACCTCACAGCTCCAAAGCTCCAAATGGTAACAATGGTAAAAAAATTTGGTTTACCCTCCTATTTATGGTAAAATTTTGGAAATAAATATTATTTTAATCCATATGGGTTTTTAATAGTGATTTTTTACCATATGCTTGGTTCCGACGTAGTTTTACTATGTTTTAATGCATGCTATCTATATCATTTCGAACAGCTTTACGCGTGCGATTTTCCTTGTGCAGATTATCACACTGGTGGAGTTACAACGGTTTTATACACACTTGGTTCTGAAACGTCAGCTTTAAGCTCTTTTTCGACATGAAATAAGAAAAGATAGTCGAGTCTCCCTCTCGACTCGTCAAAAGTAAAGAGAGGCGGTCGTCTTTTAAAGCTCTTTTTCGACCGTTTAAACTTAAAAAAGATCGCCGGATTTTTGTCGTTTCGAATTTGTTAATGGTCATGAAGCGACGTGGTTTTGATCGATTTTTTACTTTTTCGGGTCAAAATCACTACTTACGAAAAGTACTCCTCGGTCGTAATGGCCAGGCGGTTCTTTCGAGCATAGTTTTATACTTTTTCGGGCTCGAGAGAAACAACTTTACGGAAAAGGACACCCCTGGAGTTTTCTTTTTGCTGTCTTTTCAAACTCTCTAAACATGAAAAGACACCGAGTTTTTCCTTTGTCAAACTCATTAAAACTTTAATGACATCGGGTTTCGTCGTGATGACGCATCTCAAGCATATGCTATCCCCGTCAAGCTTTCCATCTAAAAATAACCAGGGTACTCGCCAGAAATGGTGGGGGAATAAAGGAATCATAATCATCGTCGTGTCGGCAGTATGTTGCTCTTGAACATGGCACTTGTCTGCTTTCGTGTCTGGGTGGGGACATCTCATCTTGTTTCACACTTGCCTCCATGGGTTTGGGTTATCCTATTTGACCATTCATCTGCTCATGGCCTTGTCGCTATGACCCTTGATCATTTGACATCAAATACTGCCAAATCCATTGTCGTGCCGCTGATATGTTCAAGAGAAGTTGACCTCTGCAGAATACTCAACCTCCCTCTGATATCTCACACAAAACATGTTATCCCTCTCTGTCTCGTGTCGATGATGTGGCAAACATTATGGCCCACCTTCGATCAAGATCACTTCTTGTCGACTTCAACTCATTATCCAGGAAGATGACCTAGAGACTCCCTTCAGGTGCCTTAGAGCCTGCATGCCTCAATGGCAGGTTCTTC
>APFE030100553.1:19742-37940 GCA_000404065.3 Pinus taeda
GTTCGACACCGGCTCATTGATTCACACGCCGTGGATTGTACCTATAGTACCTTGAGGACCATTATCATTATTGGTGGTACCTCTCGCGTCTGTTAACAGTTTTCATTATTGACTGGTAATCAGACGATGTTCTCGCATGTTCGACTTCGACTCCTGTATTCGCATGCTTGAACTTGTACTGTGTTCTGGTCGAGTTGAAGCGCAAGACCCCGGATCGTGTATATTGAGATCCGGGTTGCATTTTGTGGATTATTGTAATCACTACATGACTCATTCATTGGATGGCTGTGACCATGCTTGAGTCCATTCATTGATCCTCATCGGATGGCTGCGTCCATACCTGGGATCCAGTTTATATGTACTCTATTATGGATGGCTGTGCCCATACCATGTACATCATGTATTTGAGCTATCAGTTGTACTACGTGCAGGTTCTTCTTGGTGGTGTTCCAGTTCGGCCAGTTCCGTAAAGAATTTCATCCCTCCCACTCTCTCGGGCTTCATGCTTTAGGGGGCATTTGTTATGCAGTAATTTGTCATTGTCTCCCTGTCAGTCTCCCTACTATATCATGAGACCAAATTCATCATGCTCATGCTCTCTAATGTGTCCAAATGACCCACTTTGCCAAAGTTTCCTCTATCATCGTCACTATTTTAAAAATAAACGCGCTGATGAGCGCTCCTAAAAAGACTCAATGCACTGCCAGCGCGGAAGCACACGCCTTTCCCACTCTAGTCGAATTTTATGTGACAACGCGCTGTTCTTTATGTATGATCGCGCTGATATGACTTTCCTTGTTATTCAGTTGCAATGCCAGCGCTCCAGTGCAGTTATGCACCCGTGATGATCCAGTTTGGGCGAGTTTGCTCTAACAGCCAGCCTTCCAAATGACTCCAGACCTGGTTGTTGGCCTTGTAAATGTCGCCCTCCCTTCTCTGGCATGTTTGTTTCGTCATTTGAGCCACCTTCCTTGGAGATAAGCTCATCCTCACACCATTCATGGAGACTCCTTCTCCTATTTAAGCCTCCACCATTGCCATGAGCTGTTAGTTTTGGAATTGATTGTGTTTAGAGCATTGCTAACAGTATTGTAAGCTTGATAGGTAGCTGGTGTGTTAAGTGTGGAATTGTTATAGTGCTTAAGGAAGGTTTTGAAGTGTTTCCATATAGTGTAAACTTGTGTGAGAGAGAGAGTTGTCTTGGGATATCTACTTTCAAGGGTGAATGCTTGAAGGACTTGCTGGCTGGACCCAACCAAAGGAGGATTTGACGTCAGAACTTGGTTGTATTCTCTTTTCTTTTGTTAATAAGATAAACGACTATCATTATGGTTCCACTCATGTGTCTTTGATTATGATGTTTGAGTTGTATCTTTTCTGACCAGTACATAGTTGTATTTCCCGGATTTTATGCTTGTATTTGTCTTGTCCTTTGCTTGTGCAGGTGTATGTTCACGGAGATCGTGAGGATTGCGACCAGCTGAAGCGAAAGAACGGAAGTGACAGTCCTTCTATGAATATAAGCGTTGGATTCGAGGTAGGCTCTCATCTTGGCCTTGATTTTGCAATTAGGAACCTGCGTGTTAGTGTGCTTGATTGTTGCTAGACCTCAGTTAGGCTAGAGGGATCGCCTTTGTCTGCAGAGGGGATTTACCTACACAACAACTCCTGTTGGTTTAGTACCCGAATATACCACGATCCACTGATCTTTATCCACCAATACATCCTCCATCTTGAGTTTCCACAACTCAAAGCTCTGACCATTAAATTTCTCGATATCTATCTGTCACTTGCTTGCCATCTTCTTTCACCACCAGAATCGACCCCACAAATCTCCCACTGAACAGGGTCTACCACAGGCCGAGCAAAACCCCTCAGCAACAAAGGCATCCCCTTGAAGCCAAAACAACTCTTATACCAAATGTAGGTTTTAACCCCGTACAGAAATTACCTGCATACGAATTCTAAAACATAGAAAATAAACAATGCCAGAGCATAACACATAAAACACATATACACAGATATTTCCCCCCAGATCCCAAATTGGGACTACCAAATTGATTTTTGATTATGTTCCTTTCAATGTTACAATACATATTTACACATGCCAAAGCATCCAATACCGTGGACCGAAAACGATCTCGTCCAAAACCATGGACCAAAAACCATGACATCCAAAATCATGTGCGAAAACGATGCAAAAAACCATAGGTAGCTCCTCCCAACTTAATATAGGGTCTAAAAAAAATTTCCCTTGGGCGCTGCCCTAGACCCCATAGAGGGGGGCCACAAGAGAGCTCTGATACCAAATGTAGGTTTTAAACAATGCGAGAGCATAACACATAAAACACATATACATAGAGATTTTCTCCTAGATCCCAAAACCGAGACTACCAGCTTGATTTTTCTTTATGTTCCTTTCAATGTTACAATACATATTTATACATGATGAAGCATCCAATACCATGGACTGAAAACCATCGCGTCCAAAACCATGTGTGAAAACCATGCAGAAAACCATAAGTAGGGTCACCCAACCTAATATAGGGTCCAAAAAAATTTCCCCAGGGTGCTGCCTAGGACCCCATAGAAGGGGCCAAATTGTGCCCCTCAAACCCCCCTGTGACCCCCTGGCTACGCAGTCGGCACAACGAAGGGGGGGCTCCGCCCCCCCTAAACCCCCAATTAACTAGGGAAGCTAGTTGTGGAAATAATATTACACAACCCAACATTCTACCACTTGTTGTTTTCTTTCCACATGAGAGCTTCATCATTTATCCAGCCCTGAAACGCCAAATTTTTTCTCTACACCAAGAGAACTTCTTAGAGCTCACAGATTTTGTCAATGCATCTGCAATATTCTTCAAAGTTTCCACCTTTACCAGCAACACCTTTTTGTCTTTTATCATATCCCTCAAAAAGTGATATTGAACATCAATGTGCTTTCTCTTTGAATGATAAGCAGGGTTCTTTGCCAAGAAAATTTCACTTTGGCTGTCACAGTCTGTCCTTATAGCTCCCTGTACTAATCCCACACTTGAACACAATCTTTGCAACCAAACTGCTTCCTGGCTTGCATGAGTGGTTGCCATGTATTCTGCCTCTGTAGTTGATAATGCCACTACAAATTGTTTCTTACTCATCCAACTTACTACACCTCCAAATAGGTTAAACACATACCCACTTAGATCTTCTCTAATCCAGATATCCAACCTAGTCCACATCAACAAAGCCACGGATATCCAAAACTTTGTCCAATCCTAGTCTTCCTTGGTAGCACAAACCATAAACACTAGTGCCACACAAATACTTGAAAACCCGCTTCATTGTTGTCCAATTCTCCTTTCCTCGTTTTGACATAAACCTACTCAATACTCGCACTACATGTGCAATATCTAGTCTAGTACAAACCATTGTATACATCAAGCTACTGACTGCACTTGCATATGGAACACGGGACATGTCCTCTTCCTATTCTTATGTCTTGGGACAATTTTCAACAGATAACTTCACACCTACAGGAATAGGAACCTTCACCGGTTTACTATCCTGCATATTAAATGTAGTATTGTCTCGACATACTTCCTCTGGTTTAACCAGAGCATCCTCTTTGCCTGGTCTCTTTTAATTTCCATTCCCAAATTATAGTTTGCAGCACCAAGATATTTCATGTCGAATTTGGAGGACAATTAGGTCTTAAAATCATGGATAATTTCTTTGTCATTTCCAACCAGCAACATATCATCCACATATAAGACCAGATAAATAACATGGTCACCAATTAATTTAAAATACACACAGTGATCTGCTTTTCTTCTAGTGAAGTCAAGTCCCCGTATAAATGTATCAAATTTTTGATACCACATCCCTGGTGATTGTTTTAACCCATACAAAGGCTTCTTTAACTTGCATACCAGTTCTTTCTTACCCTTCACTGCAAAGCCTTCAGGTTTCTTCATGTAGATCTCCTCTTCGAGATCCCCATGAAGAAATGATGTCTTCACATCCATCTGTTCTACCTCAAAATCAAAAACAGTAGCAACATATAAAAGCAATCTAATAGAAGCTACCTTAGCAACCCGAGAAAAAATTCAATTCCCAGCACCTAGGAATAGCCTTTTGCTACCAACCGAGCTATGTATTTCTCCACCTTTCTTCTACATTTGTCTTCTTCTTAAGAACCCATTTGCTGCCAATGGATTTCCTTCCAGCCCGCAACCCCACTAGATCCCAAGCCTCATTTTTGTGCAAAGATGCCATTTCCTCAACCATGGCCTCTTTCCATATTTTGTCATCCTCTGAATCTACTTCTTCCTTCACAGTTCTAGGATCATCATCAGTAACAGATAAAGAAAAATTTGAACAAAAAGTAGATGGACTATACCTTTCTGGTTGTGTTCTTTCTCGAACTGATCTTCTCACACCCGAAGTTTGTGGCTCTTCGTATTTTGATTCCTCCTTTGTTGTAGAGTCTGATTCTTCCTCCTTAAGCTCAAACTCTATCTTCTCAGGTTCCTTTGGTTGGACTTCATGTTTAATAACATCATTCCCCTCTCTAAACACCACATCTCGACTGTACACAACCTTCCTTGTTACTAGGTTCTAAAGCTTATAACCCTTTAAACCATCCTTATACCCAATAAAGATGCACTTTTCAGATTTATTATCCAACTTGGTTTTTTTCACCTTTGGAACATGTACATATGCATCGCATCCAAATACCCTCAGATGTGAAAGAGAGGGATTCTTACCAGTCCATACCTCTTATCGAGTCCTATCCTCCAACACTGATGAAGGTGTTATGTTGACCAGGTAACATGTTGTCTCCACTGCCTCTACCTAGAATTCATGTCCTAACCCGACACCACTGAGAATGCTTCTTGCCCTTTCCATCAACGTCTTGTTCATTCTTTCTGCAACTCCATTTTTCTCAGGTGTGTATGGAGTAGTCTTCTGTCGTGCTATACCACACTTATTATAGAATTCTTCAAATTCCTTGTTGCAAAACTTTCCACTGTTATCTAACCTCAACACCTTCATCTTCTTCTCTGTTTGGTTTTTCACCAAAGCCTTAAATTCCTTAAACGTGTCAAAGACTTAAGATTTCTTCTTAAGGAAATATATCCATGTATTCATTGAGAAGTCATCTATAAATGATACATAGTACATAGACTTACCCAGCGATGGAACCTTCACAGGTCCAAACACATCATTGTGCACAAGTTCTAATAGATGTTTCGCCCTCTTACCACCAGAGGGGAAACTCACCCGATTCTGCTTCCCATATACACAATTTTCACAGAAATCAAAATCTAGAGAGCTATTACTCATACCTTATACCATAGCTTTACCATGAAGTATTCGAAGGCCCTTCTCTCCAATATGCCCAAGCCTTTGATGCCACAACATGGTCTTCTCTTCAGAAACCACTATATTTTCTTCTCCACTTTCAGGAACCATAGAATTGTTGCATGCATCAACAACGCTACTACCTTACATCTTGTACAAAGTTCCAATCTGAACTCCACGCATCCATACCAATGCTTCCCAAACCATCTTACAAGTATCCTTATCGAACACTGTTTTTACACCTGCATCATCTAGCTTGCTTATAGAAATCAGATTTTTGGCCAATGCAGGAATATGCAGAACACTTAGAAGTGTTCTAACCCTTCCACCTTGCAACTTCAACTTTACTTTTCTATGACCAATGATTCTAGCCTTCCTATCATCCCCTAAGAAGACATCACCACCATCGTATTTATCATACTCACAAAACCACTCTTTATGGGGAGTGAAGTGAAGGGATTCACCTGAGTCAATCAACCATGCCACATTATCTACATATGTACTTGAAGAAGCCAAGTACACATCCCCACCTTCATCTGAGGTGGTTTTCACCTCTACAGAATGAGCATCATCAAATCCCTTTCCTTTGTCAGGAGCTTTAGATTTACAGTCCCTTTTGTAGTGCCCTTCCTCTCCGCATTTCCAGCAAACCACCTTTACAGGTTTTCCTGGAGATTTAGATCTCCCTCTATATTTAGATCTCCCACTCGATGACTTATTTTTTTTTTTTTTGTTCTGGGATCGTCCTCATACAAACAAGCCATCACCATTCTAGCTCTCCATATTTTTCCGTCTCATCTCCTCCATCAACAAGGATGAGACTATTTAATCAAACTGCAAGGCAGTTGCATTGCTACCTCTTGCAATAACCAAACTATCCCACGAATCTGGTAGAGAACACAACAAACTGATGCACTTATCTTCATCTGAAATTTTAATATCAATAGATAATAAATGACTTACCACAATATTAAATGCGTTCAGATGCTCTGTCACCGAGTCTCCATCTTTCATCCTCGGGTTATACAACTTTTTTAGTAGGAACAGTTTATTCACCAGAGACTTAGATTGGTACAAATTCCCTAACTTATCCCACAAAGCCTTCACTATAGCTTCTCCTAATACATTCAGCAATACTGAATCTGAGACACACAATCGTATTGTGCTCTTTGCCTTCTAATCCAACTTCTTCCATTCTTCATCAGACACTTTCCTTGGTTTAGTACCTAGATCTACCGCGATCCACTGATCTTTATCCACCAATAGATCCTCCATATTGAGTTTCCATAACTTAAAACACTGACCATTAAATTTCTCGATCTCTATCTTTCCACTACTCGCCATCTTCTTTCACCACTATAATCGATCCCACAGATCTCCCGTTGAATAGGGTCTACCTCAGGCCCAAGCGAAACCCCTCAACAACAAAGGCATCCCCTTGAAGCCAAAACAACTCTGATACCAAATGTAGGTTTTAACCCCATACAAAAATTGCTTGCATACGAATTCTAAAACATAGAAAATAAACAATCCAAGAGCATAACACATAAAACACATATACACAGAGATTTTCTCCTGGATCCCAATATTGAGACTACCAACTTGATTTTTCATTATGTTCCTTTCAATGTTACAATACATATTTATACATACCGAAGCATCCAATACCATGGACTGAAAACCATCGCGTCCAAAACCATGGACCGAAAGCCATTGCGTCCAAAACCATAGGTAGGTCCGCACAACCTAATATAGGGTCCAAAAAAAATTTCCCAGGGCACTGCCTTGAACCCCTTAGAGGGGGGCTAATCACCCCCCTCAAACCCCCTATGACCCCCCCGCTGCATAGTCAGTGCAACGAAGGGTCTAACCCCCCGATTAACTAGGGAGGCTAGTCATAGAAAGAATATAACACAACCCAACATAGATCTAAAATAGTTTGATAGAAGGGTGAATTTGTAGGATGGTTAGTCCTGAAATTTATGAGATAGCTTGGAAGCTCATAACTTTTTGAGTTTTTATCCAAATTGATCTCAGAAAGAGGCTATTTAGGGGTTTTTGGATGTTCGAAATCCATTGGTAACCTCTAATTTCTGATTTGAGCACATCTACAAATTATTTTTTTCAGATTTGAGATTAAAAGTGTATGCATCAGTCAGGGTTTGGAAGTAGTTCTAGAAGGTATTTGAACATGGAGAAAACCTTGTAGGGGTATTCTCACTTTAAGAAGGTTGCTACAACAGCTGTAACCAACAGGGTTTAAATCAGGTTCAACTTTCCTTAACATGATTTTTTTATTATGTGCTTCAATGTGGAATTGAAGGGTTCACATGATGTTTTTAGCTCATTTCAGTTGGAGTATGTCATCTTTGTAGGAGATGTTTTTTAGTTGTTGTTGTTGTGAGAGTTCTTTGTAGGAGAACATTACCTTGTAGGGGTAATAGCCACATATTTACATTTAGCAAATGTTTATTTACTTCATTTTGATATTGAATATATGAGTGGTCTAGCCATGTTGATAGGCCCAAAGATGTAGCTCGGGAGGGGTGAACTCCATCAACAAACATTTTGTCTTTCTCGTAATTATGCCTTCATGGATTATGTGTGTTTTGTTCATTATGTTTAGTTACATATAAAGGATGATTCATGATTTGAAGAGACATTGAAAAACATGTTGTTTCAAGACCCATATCTAACCTTGCAAAGCGTTGACACGATCCTAATTTATTTTTTTTTGGAAGAGATGAAGAAATCACATAATCTAATTTCATATCAGATTGGTATCAGAGCACAAGTTGACCAAGTTACAAGAATGGGCAGAAAAAGAGTCTCCAAGAGCTAGAGAAGAAAATTTTGGCTCTTCAAATGGAGAACATATAATTAAGAAGGATGTTAGAGATAGTTGAAGAGGAAAAGAGACACACACACTTTGTTTTGCAGCAAGTGCTTGATGAGCAAGTTGTAGAAAGATCTACTCCTATACTAGCAAGAGAAACCTCCATCATGAGGCTAGTATGTGGTCATCGTTCAAATAGTGGTTTTGTACCATATGTGGAAGATGTTGCATGTTCATTTTGCAAACATATTCAAGAAGCACACCATATGCCAGTGGATAAGAGTGGGTGGCTAGAATCATCTACAAGTTGGTCATCATCGTCATCATCCAAAGTTGAGAAGATGAATGAAAAATTGGAGGTAATTAGCATCTCAAGTTCCACTCCTTCCGTTTATATGCATAAGAACTCTTTTGCAGCATTCGAACAACATATCAAGGGCATAGGTATGAAGTTTCTTTCCAAGATGGGATATGAAGGTGGAGGTCTCAACATAAATGGCCAAGGTATTACCAATCCAATTATGGTTGAGGAGAGACCAAAGTATATGGGATTGGGATATGGTCGAAAGGAGTTTGGGGTATGATCCAAACAACTTGAGGTACATCAAACATTTGAGCATGATATTTCACCGTCTTGTGACAACCGTCAAAGATGAAACTCTAGAGACAGGTATAACTCTCAAGAGTGTTTTCAAATGCATGGAAATTTTGAATATTTATGAATAAGTACCCTTTTACATTTTTTATGTTATTTACCATTGTGTGGTTGTATGTGAGCAATGTATGATAATGGTTAAATGAATGAACGCAATTTTGGGCATCAAACATAATGAATTTCTTTCACATGAGAGAACCTCTATGTCAACAAACAAGAATAATTTTTTCTGTGCTCATTGCAAAGTACATGGACATGACATTGAACGATGTTGGAACTTGAATCAAAAAAATTTCAAAGAAAGGTAAAGATATTATGTTTCATAATGCAAGAGAAAACAAAGGTGGCAAATAGGACTCTCCACAATCCTAAGTGACCTTCAAGACAAGATGGTGCAAGAAGAGAACCCATGAGCCTCGGAGAGGCAAAGTTTGGGTACACTTATTGTAAAAAAAAATTGTAAAATTTTGTAAATACTTGTTGTCATTACTTGTTTAGGTACTTTCGTAAAGTGAAAAGTCATTGTCACTATATTGTTCAACAAGTAGATGTTTTTCAATGTATGTATTGACTTGTTATAGTCCACACGTTAAGGACTTTTGTGAATGTACAAGAATGTCATTCAAAGTTGTCTACAATTTTTCATATGTTCACTGATACAAGTATTTGATTTGAAACTTGTGTGAATTGAATATTTATTTTTAAAATTGTTTAAGATGTCTATGTATTGTAGGCAGGGTCAATCATATCTTGGAAAATTTTGTAGCAGTTTACTTTTTATGTACAAGCTCAGCATGAAGATGTTAAAGAAAGTTTATTTTGTTTATGATTTCGAACAGGGAGTAAAATTTGTCTTCAACATTTTAACTTCAATATGAAGTGTTTTTGGAACTGTGCAAATATGAGAGTAAAGAGAATGTTCAAATTCCACTCATCATTATTTTGTTCCTACAACAATGATAAGAATGATGGCTCAATTCGTAATAGGACAACAAGTCTTCATGAGGATGATAAGTGAAGTTCCTTGATTAGGGCTTCAAGGGCACCAATTGAAAATTTTTCATTTGGATTGAGTTTTTGGGTGTTTTTGAGTTCCATCCTCTTTATATTGACTAGGAAAGTAAATTTTTGGAGTCCAAATGTTCCTAGTGGGAAGGTGTGATCAGGTGATCAATTTTATACTCAACAATTATAGTGCCTAGAACTTCTTGAAACTGGCACCAAATTGAAGTTCTCGTCTTTCTGAATCCAACGACGTACATTTCACCTCAATCTAAAACTGGATTCTCAAGTTATTGCACACTGACCATTTTTCCAAACAGGTAAAAAAATGGCAATTTCAGTGTTTGATTGTGTTTTTTGGGGCCAGTGGCAAGCTACCACTTGACCTCTCTGCATTGGTCAAATTTTGTTGTGTTTTTATTGGTTTCTTGGTGGTCCAATAACCGGGAGCCACGTGGGCTAGTCGGTGGCAGGCCATGTGGCCTCCCCACATTGGACTAAAATTATGGTCAAGGGTTGGATGGACTGGACAGGAGTCAAACACGAGATCGGTCAAGCAGAAATCAAGTGCCTTACCACTAAGGCACATGATGGGTCTTATTAACCATAGTTCAAAATCATTATATAAAGTTTGTCCCAAATTTTATTTGGGAAAGGGATTAGAGCTAAGCCCTAACCTTCAGCCACCCCACGCCCACGAGACTGTAGGCAGGGAAGCCAAGGACTGGAGCTTAGCCCTAGCCCGAGGTTCCGGTGCCCACAGTAATATGCCATCAAACCAAAACATGTAGCCGGAGCTAATAGTTTGGGTGGAGGAAAAGGAACCAACCCACATTCATCACCCAAAACATATAATCCTCGACGGAATGCAAAATACGCCAGCCCGGAGGGCGCTAAGGCATGTTCCGAGCCATTGGTCGCTTGGCCCTTGATATGACCACAATGTGGAGAGCGAGGTGCTAGGCAGAATATGCTTACAAAGAGGGCCAACCCTAGGTCTTGTGTGGCTTTATATGACCCAACACGAAGTGCAAAGGGGCCCAACGAAAAGGTCAGATGGTTAGACTAGCCCTTGGCCCCATGGCGTCCATATAACTACATGCTCGGTGACAAGGTCTTAACTGGAGGGTGAGGGGGTTAAGGCCCAACCCTCAACCTATGTGGCCACATGGCCTTGATTGTTTGTCCTTAAGGGTCAGAGGCTCGATTAATCGTCTAACAAAATGCACTGGCGATTAGCTAAATTGTCTCTCTATTGGTGATTTTTGGGGCGGATTTGTAGAAAATTTTGATAGAAGGTCGAATTTGTAGGATGGTTAGAAATTCATGAGAGAGCTTGGAAGCTCATAATGTTTTGAGTTTTTGTCCAAATTGAA
The DNA here is from genome assembly GCA_000404065.3 of Pinus taeda. Taxonomy (NCBI): domain Eukaryota; kingdom Viridiplantae; phylum Streptophyta; class Pinopsida; order Pinales; family Pinaceae; genus Pinus; species Pinus taeda. Next base: position 30,961 of record APFE030100553.1, read on the forward strand.
CTTGGAAGGAAACTACTTAGGGGTTTTTGGATGTTCTGAATGCATTCATAACTTCTAATTTGGATTTGAGCACATATACAGAATCTTTTTATAGGTTTGAGACTAAAGTTGTATGGATCATTCAGGGTTTGGAAGAAGTTCTAGAAGGTATTTGGACATGGAGAATACCTTGTAGGGATATTCTCACTTTCATAGGGCTACAACAGTAGTTGTAACCAACAAGGTTTAGCTCGGGTTCAACTTCCCTTAACATGAAGATTTGATTATGTGTTTCAATGTGGAATTGAAGGGTTCACATGATGTTTTTAGCTCATTTCTATTGGAGTATGTCATTTGTAGGAGATGTTATGAGTTGTTGTTGTTGTGAGAGTTATTTTTTAGGAGAACATTACCTTATAGCGGTAATAGCCACATATTTACCTGTAACAAATGTTTATGTACTTCATTTTGATACTGAATATATGAGTGGTCTAGTCATGTTGACAAGCCTGGAAATGTAGCCCAGGAGTGGTGAACTTCATCAACAATCCTTTTGGTATTGATCTTCATTATGCTTTCATGGATTATGTGTGTTATGTTCATTATGTTCAATTACATATGAAGACTAATTCATGATTTGAAGAGACGTTGAAAAATCTTTTGTTTCAAGATCCATTGTTTCAAGACCCATTTTAGGAGTAGGTCTAGTTGCATATTAGTTTACCTGCACATTCATCATGCACTCATTTTCTATAGTTTGTCTTGTGTTTTTTTTTACTTTGGTCTCGCATCGTGTTTTTGGTTTGCTTCCTTTTACTTGTGCTTTGTTCTTGTTCTCTTCTTGTGTCATGTATTTTATTTTATGTTTTGTTAAAGAAACTCTGCATGAAGGGTGTCTCATTTGGGCTTGAAAAGATAGTGTGGAAAAACTTAAAAAGGGACTGCATGATGACCCTAGAGAACTTAGGCCATGGATAAAGGATAATGAAGTAATAGTGGAATTAGAGATTAGAGATAGGATTTGCAATCAACCTCTTCGAGGTTGAACCAATAAATAATAGAATACAATTTTCATGAAATTTGGCGGGTTCCAAGCTATACATAGAATCTTAGTTACCTTGGGAGAGATATACAAGCATAGACTGAGAAGTTCTAATTTTCATAACCCTTTCCCAAGGGAAATCATGAGACAAGGTCTTGGAATTGGGATTAAGCCAGAGTAATCCACCAATCAAAGGTTAGAATTATATTATCAAAGATGCCTCTATGGTTTAGAAGGAACTGTCAAGTGGTGATTCTAGTTATTTGGAGCATGATGGTTAAAGGTTTTTGGTCCTCCTATGGTGGTAATAAAAAGCATGGCCATGGATGGACATGTCGATTTTCCATGTCCTCATATCCATCTCAACTCACCATAGTAGAGTGGGAGGTTAAGGAAATGGAGCACATGTTTCATATATGAGTCTCGAATAAGGAAAACTATTATTGGAAGATGTGGGTGCATAGGTGTTAGTGAAGTGCAATACATTATCAAAAGAGAATACCATGGAGGAAGTCAAGGGGAGGATATTAAACTCAATTCATTATAGGACATAGGATAATAAATTTTACAAAATGGATGACTAATGTCATAGTAGCCCAAGTATTGAGGAAAACACAAATCATCAAGGATGTCATCATAAACACTCTTAATACTTTTGAGTACAAATTTAAGGAAATGTGTAGAGGATTTTGTTAAATTGATTTCTCAATATCACTAATCACCAAAGAGGACATAGGACAACATCATGAAGATATAGTGGTATGCACCCTTGTTGATCTAGACTCATGCAGGATTGCAATAGAAAACAAATATAAACATAAACACAGAGATGTAGAAGAAATAAATACTCATTTCATTAATATCAAAGAACTGAAATATGCTTACATACATAATGGAAATAAACTAGCCTAAGAAATGGTAGCTTATCTTTGAGAAGAGATGTGGCGACTACATTTCTCTGAACTTTGTTACAATGAGTCTCAAAGGCTTATTTATTATTGAGAAATAATGGAAAACCCTAAACATCCAAAAACCTAACCCTAGGAGATGAAGCGCCAAAATTGTGGGCCCCGTTGGGGTAAATTGGCACATTATCTTTGCAGGGTCGTAACTTTGACATACGATCTTCGTTTGACGTGTATGATACCTCGTTAGAAATATCTATTCAAGGACTAAAAATTTTGATTGCAAATGTCAATAAAAGACTTATGTTTTCCCATTTTCCAAAAAAACATTGTTTAGGGCTTTAAAATGGCTTTGGAAGTTCAGGACCCAAAAAACTACCAAAAATAGTAAACCATGCTACAATTAAGGGAACTAGAAAAATGAAAGAAACAATGGTGGGGGTCCAAGTGTAATAGGTGGGTGGCCACTATCATCCACCTAGATCAGTCCTCCCCCCTTAGGAAGCAATGGTCTCCATTGCGTTGAGTGCCTCCATGAGATGGGGAAACTTCTACTGAACTTGGTCTGTGGTGGGCCACTTTCCTTGGTGCAAGAGTTGGCCAGCTTTGACAACCCAATATAGTTGGATCTCCTGTTGGTGAGTGTTTTTTATTTACATGTCCATGATTCGATCAGTTGTGGCATGTTACATGCAGTATGGTTTTAGCTCTGCTAGTGTGAGTTGTTCTGCAATGTTAGATGTGTCTAGTAATGGTGGAAAGCATGGTCAAAGGTGATCCACATTAAACATTGGGTGTAGGCCAAGGAATGGTGGAATTCTAAGCTCAAAATAATTATCTCCTACAACCTTAATGATGGTGTAAGGCCCATATCGGAGCGGGCTAAGATTTTTGTAATGCCCCAACAAGTCACTACTTCTGCAAATGTAACCAAACTTTGTCACCCAACTAAAACTTGTGTGGCACTTGATGTTGGTCATGACGTTGGTTTTACTTGGAATTTTCTTTGTCTAATATGTAATGGACCTTCTGGTAAATGTGCTAAGTGCGCTCAATGAAGTTGTTAGCTTTGTCGACTTTAGATTGGACATGAGTCGAATTTGCTTGAGTAGCTGCAAGTGATATGGCAACATCAACAATACATAGTGGTTGGAATCCCAGTTCCACCTGAAAGGGGTTGTGGCAAGTTGAGTTGTGGAGAGATGTGTTGCAGTTTTATTGGACATAAGGTAGGATTTCATCCCATGTGTGTGGATGCTTCGAGTTGTACATGCGTAGGATGTGCATGATCATCCTGTTTCCGACCTCTGTCCGGCCATTAGTTTTGGGGTGGAAGGTCGTGGACTTAGTGAGCGTGGTATCTAATAAAGAACAGAGACTTCAATAGAATAAACTTAGGAACCTATTGTCCCGATTTGATATAATGGATTGTGGGATCCCAAAGTTTACCCACACGCATTCAAAGAATATTTTGGCAGTGGATTTTGTTGTGATACTCTTCTTGTAATCTACCAGAATGGCCATCTTAGAGAATCTGTTGGTGACCATGAAAACACAGTCATTGGCATGCTTTTTATATGGAAGGCCCAACATGTAATCCATGGATATGGATTCCCAAGGTTGGATAGGAGTAGGCAGAGGAGTATACAGGCCTTTCTTTTTTATTGTAGGTTTGGTAATGGCACAGGAAGTGTAGTATATGATGTTATTTCTAACATCCTGTCAAAGGTTTGGCCAATAAAAATACGTCTACACCACTTCCACTGTCTTTTCTACCCAAAAATGTCCATTGACTTAACTGTAGTGCGCCTCCCAAATCATCTTGGAACGCTCGCTTGAAGGAACATAGAGCTATCCAAGTAGCATAATAGTGCGTCCTAGAGGTGAAAGTCTGGAAATTTCTTACCTTCCAGGAGCATCTGGTATGTGGTGTTGAATTCTAAATCACTCTTATAAAGATGTGGCCATTCTAAAGTATCGTGTCCACAAGATTCAAGCACAATGTTTAACGTCATGACTAGCAGTTGGCTGAGGAAATCTGCCATATTATTGTTGTTTCCTTTGTTGTACTTAATTTTCAAATGTAATTGTTGCAGGTATGTGGACCACTCCTGATGGTGATAATTCTATAGATTTCCTTTTGTATGTATGTACTACTGGGGTTAGTGGTCTATGTGAATGATAATTTCCTTCCCCATAATGTAATGCTTCCATTTTGAAGAGGCCTACACAATGGAATACATCTCTTTGTCATAGGTGGGATACTTTAAGGTTGTGTCTGAAAGTGTCTCACTGTGATATGCCACTGGATTCCCCTGTTAAGTAATAACTACACCAATAACATAGTCAGAGGCATCTGTCTCAATCTCAAATGGTTGTTGCAGGTCTGGTAATGTGAGCATTGGTGCAAAGTAGAGGTAATGCTTCAACTCAGAAAATTCCTTCTGTTGGGATCCATACCAAAAGAAATTTTCTTTCCCTCTACCCTTGGTGACTTGACTCAAAGGCCAACTAATATGAGAGAAACCCAACACGAATATGTGGTAGAAATTGGCAAGACCTAGAAAGTTGCAGAGCTTTGTTAGAGTGGTTAGGGCTGACCAATCTCGAATAACTTGTATCTTGGTTGGGTCCACATTCACACCCCACTCATCAATGATGTACTCCATATATTGAACTTGGGTCATACCAAAAGTGAATTTCTCCAAATTGGCACCCAATTTGTGTTGTCACAGGGTTTGGAGGACTTGTTAAATATGGTGTAGATGTTCTTCCCAATTTTGGTTGAATATTAGGATGTCATCCAAATAAACTACCACGAATGAGTTAGAGAGGAGTCACAAGATATATTCCATCAACCTCATGAAGGTTTCAGGGGCATTCGTCAACCCGAAATGCATGACCATCCATTCAAAAATGCCCTCCTTGGATTTAAAGGAAGTCTTCCACATATCGGAGGGTTCAATTGGTACCTGGTGATAACTGGACTTCAAGTCAATATTGCTGAAATATTTGGCCCCCTTGAGTTGGTCCAAAAGTTCATCAATCTTTGAATTAGAGAACTGAAATATGCTTACATATATAATGGAAATAAACTAGCTCAGAGGATGGTATTGTAGAAATTTCTACAAATCTAGCTTTGATACCATGTAGAATTTCCTTGTAGATTCAAACTGCAGATTGTAATATGCTAAAAAAATTGACTTGTCTCTACTCTACTCATCAGCCAAAACAATAAATTATTGATCAAATTATGAAGGATATAAGATAAATAATTCAGTCACACATAACAGAGTTATTTTCTAGGGAAAGCCACAGTTAAAACCTGTGCTATCTATACATTGCATTAGTCAAAGAATCTGGATGAATACAAAATTCTCTTCTCAATTTGCACGAGTATTTTCTATCCTCTGCCTGACTGACTACCTTTGGCCAATACTTAGCCAAATCTCTAAGCCTTCAAGCTCCTAAATCCTTGACATACTCACAGGCTCCATGCACAAACTTGTGCTTCCTATTTCTTCGTCTCACCAACTCGTGCTCACCAAAATAATGATTAAACTTATGCCTTCATTCCTCCTTTTAAAGGAAATTTGAATGGTTAAAATTAGTGAGTTTTCTAATTAAGGAATGATTTATTTTAGGCCTTCCTCTAACTTCATGCACCATATGTTCAATTTATATGATTTTACAACTGATATTACATTGTCCCTGAACTCCAATCTCAACTAGGTATTTCTCCGATACGACATGCATGATTTAATTATGAGTGAATCTTTAGTTTACTGGTTGATCACTGTAGGAAACACCACATTGCACTTCAGGCCACACCCCACTATTCGACAGGAAACACCCCACTACTACAGGTTACACCCCACTACTGGACCTCGCACTAATTCCTACATTAGTTGGAACTAGTTTAACAGACTTTAACTTAGTTAGTCTGAATTAAATAATTACAAGTCAAAATAAACTCAACTAGTGCTCCTAATTTTAGGAGACACTCAACATGAATCTAGTTAGACCCTTAACTCGAATTAGTTGAGCTAACTAAGTTAAATTAACTTATTTAACTATTACAAGTTGTCATGAGATGTGGAATTATGATTTAATTCCTGATTTAATTCAAGGACAAATTAAATTAGGATTTTTATTGATGCTATTTTCAACATTTCTTGTTGTTATTTTCAACACTCCCTCTCAACAAGAAATGGATTCAAATCTATCCCAATCTAGTACCTTTGGAATGTTCTGCATGAAAATATTGTCACAGTTGTTGTTGTTGTAACATCTGATAAAAAAGACATCCAAGTAAATAAATTGAATCAATTGTGTTTGCAACTATCTACTAGTAAAATTGTGTTGTTATTGACTCTGCTACAGAGCCTCCTGCTCTGCTGTCAACACTATTATGCAATCCTCAGTATCTAACTGACATTGATCCTCCTGGTACTGAATTTTGTGGGCCATCGTAGCAAGGTAATGATCCATGAGACAAAAAACACCTCAATGGATCTTGCCCAATTTCTGAAACTCTTGGACTAAGGCTTTATATCACCCCACCTCACACATGGAGGTATGGTTGCATGTGCTCCCTCTACCCACTTGGCTCGAAATTCCCCCCTAGTGGAGGTATTTGCTTGAGTAGATGTCTCCACTTAGTCTCCTCTCTGCTTCTCCAATTTTGGCTACTCCACAACTTGTTGAGGTTTCTTCTGAGGCTACATGTTGTGAGATAATTCATGCTTCCTCTCAACTACCAAATCGGTAGTATCTTCCTTGCTCCTTAAGGCTTTTCATGTAATAGCTAAATATGATCTATTCATATTGTTGTTTCTTTCGCACTGCTTCTACAACCACTACAATAATGAGTTTGATCTTCCTAGATCCTAAAGTACTAGCTTCCATAGAGATGCTCCCTCTGAGCTATACTCCCTCTGAGTCTCGATCTCCCTATAGGAATCTCTCTGCTCCTAATTATACCAATATCAATGATCACAACTCCTTTTTTTGTCACTAAATATTGGCTCATTTATCGGCCCACTAGCAACCTT
>APFE030100556.1:0-36912 GCA_000404065.3 Pinus taeda
TCACGCACTTTCATGGTTGGTTCATGGTATTAGTCCGACAGTTTTTGATCCTATGGTTTGGTCCGTGGTATTGCATCCAAAAGTGTTGATCCCAAGTATTGGGTTCATGGTACTGTGTTATTATGGTTTTGGACCGTGGTATTGTGAAAGGCCTAAGACTATAAAACAGGAAGGAGATCATTTGGCAAAGCATCATCTGAATTGTTATTGAATATATGATAAAGTGAAGGATCTAGAATACCATGATTGGGTTATGGTGTAGATCTGGATCTGAATAAAGAAGGAACCTGAGTGCAAGGAGAATGATAAGTTCTATTGATGGGTCATAATATTTAAGCTTGAATGATAATATCTTTTGTTCTGGGTTCAGATTTAGTGTGTGGTTACTGTTACTGTGATTTGGATACAGCTGTCAGAGAAGTGTCTACATGATTCAATGCTAATTGGTGAAAAGGAGATTGTTTGAAGCAGAAATTCTTGATGATTGATTGATGTTCATGGATCGAGTCTGAAAATTTATGAAACGTGGTCCCTGGAAGAAAGAGAAGGTTGTAGCCTTTTGTAGGCCAGCACTTACATACTAGTATCTTGGCTAGTTCAAGAGCTAAGAGGCTTGTAGCTCCCTTCCAGGAGAAGCTGGAAAACGAGAGAGGGTTGTAGCTCTCTACAGGTTGCAGCCTGCGTACTGGTAAAGGACTACACCAGTACAATTGTAAAAGAAAGTTTCTAATTAAAGAGAAGATAGAGACGAATTGCAGCAGGTGGTTTTCACCCACATTGGGTTTCCACCTTATATCTTGTGTTCTTGTGTGTGATTGTCTTCTGCTCTGTTTTACTGTTTCTGGTTATTGGTTATTTGATAAATAGATTAACAATCAACATCTGAAAGATAAAGTAAATTATAAGTTTCCATATTATTTGCGGGTTTCCTTCTACATAGTTGTGGGTTTAATTAACTGAAGTAGCGTATATCATTTGGATTTGGAAAAGGAATATTTGACTTGATAATATTGATTCAGCCCCCCTCTCAGTATTATTTCCAACATCTTTATAACAACCTAATTTTATACCAACCTCGTTTGAGCCTTAGGTGGTTTTGGCTGGAATTTAAAGCTAGAATAGGAATTCTATGGTCTCCTATGTTATTGATTTTTTGCTAGAAGCCTAGTCATACCTAGGCTCTTGATAGGGGAGAGACCCACTTCTATAAGAAGAATAGGATAGGGTGTGTTGCTTTTAGGTTTGAGGTTATTCGTTATAAAATGCTTCTAGATTTGCTCATCTTTCTCCAAGATTCTCTACAGATGCTACAACCCCAAACCTCACATCCATATAAGATAACCCGAGTGACTAAAGTTTCAAAGAGGAACTTCTTTCTATACGAGGTTTTCCATTTTACAATTATTTTCAAGACCTAAATAAGCTTTCCATTCACATTAATCCTTTTCTCAATGTTATAGTTCTAGAGCTTGTGAGAATACCAATTCCTAGGTACTTCTAGGAAGACACTCCCTCCAAGTTACTATTGTTATACATAAAATTAGCTTAAGTGTCCTTAATAATCATAACTTTTGTTTTGTAAGTGTTAACATTTATACCCATAGTAGAGCAGAAATTCTTAAAAAATATAAACTGTTTATCATATGATTAAAAAATGTAACACTACAATTTTACAAATATATTTTAGATTTGAAATGTATAACTTCTTGATAGGATAAAGCTATTCTAAACAAATAAAACTAATAAAGATAGTATATTAAAATTAAAGTTTGTTAAATTATATTCCCTTGTTAACATAATATTTTATTCAAAATACAAAAATCCTACATAATTAATAAAGATGATAAGATAAATAATATATACATTCTGACTAAACTTGACTGTGAACAAAAACATGTTATTGCCCAGTTTCTTCCGGAAATTAGACTTTTCTGAAGTAATAGCGAACAAACGAACATTCTTGAGAGCTTGCTACACCTGAATTACGACAAAACAGAGATAAAATAAATTTGCAGGAAACCTATATAATTTGCCATATTTTAATTTTTTTTTTAAATGATTTCACTTATTGAAAAAAAATGATTTCGCTGCTAAAGTTTTTCAAATAAATTTTCAAAATAAACGACATCTTTATGTTGATTACTGATTTCTGATTATTTCGATCCGTCTATCCCCAAGGATCATATGTTTCAAACTCCAACTAGACAATGGTCAGCGGAATCCGGAGGTATATTTTCACAGAATTTTCGCCAAATACCTTACTCGTTTGGTGGGAGGAAGAAAATGAGGATGTGAACCTTCAAACTTCTTCAAATTCACAAACCAGTGTCGCATGTGTGCTTATATCTTACCATAAACACACAGAACCATGTAGCCAAAACCAGCCCCTGCCGCCACAGGTCAAGTATTGCGGCCATCGCCACCGTACGTCAATGGATCCTTTGAAGTGGAAGAAGACGACCATGCATAAAGCAATCTGTCGCAGCTGCTGACAGAAATATCATTACTGCGAAGACAGTAATGGGATTTCTGTCAGCAGCAGCTACAGATTAAATTGACACATTAGACACCCAAACAAAGGTTACTGCACAAAGCAAGCCCTGACATTATGAATTCTTGGAAAATATGAGGCAACAATTTATAGGAGAAATCAATTCCGACCTCCGCCGGCTAATCTTTCCATCAAAACTTCCCTCCCTTAGTTTACAAGTTGTCTTCTGCACATGACGTATGTCTGCATGTTAGTTTACAGGTTGTTTTGTGCACGTGCATTACAAGAATTCCATTTAAAATAATAATCAGCAAAAAAAAGTATCCTTATTTACTTCATTCAAATTTTAAATAACCCAAAGAACTCGAATGAATTGCCACCTGTCACTTGCATGAGCCTCGACTGATCGCGTCTAGAATTGCGAAGTATGTCTTAACATATGTCCGGAAAGCTCTCGTATGAATGGCGAACTATGTCTTAACATATGTCCGGAAAATTCTCGTATGGATTGCCACCTGTCACTTGCATGAAGCTTGACTGTTCATTTCTAGAACTGAACTCCAACTTCAGCGTATTTTAACTAACACAAAAAGATTTAACGGTTTTTCATGTTAGCAGCTACTAAGAGTTCATACAAAAATGTCAGTGGTATCTCTCTGTTAACTATCATGGATCTGGTATGGTTAAGAGTTTTGTATAACTAAAAGATTTTAAAGTAGAGAGGCAAAATTTGGACCTTTTCTGATATAAAAATTCAGATTGTTATATAAATTTAAGATGTTATCAACAAAGCACACTATTATCATGAGAATATAACTATGTGTAATATAATAAAAAGGTTCTTTACCATTTTAAAAATATATAATTTTTTTTTTTTCAAAATAGATAAAACATATAGAAATGTTTTAAGATTTTAGGTCCAAACACATAAATTTTAATTTTTAAATTAAATTAGAATTGTCAATAAAATTAAGTTAATAAAGGAAGTAACTTTAAGACAGTGTCTTTACTGCTTTATTAACAATTCAATTTAATAGATATAATTTACCACTAAATTAAAGAATACATTAACACTTTGAGTTATATAAAGACATAATAAAAGAAATTGATGATGAAACTATTACACTTTTTATAAAAGATTACAAATACAAGTTTTTATTTTTGCAAATTTTTTTTTTAAATGTGAAGACTTTCAATAAAAGTTTGAAAACTAATTGTATTAATTATAAAATGTAATAAAGTTAACAATATGGTAAATAAATAAATAAATAAATAAATAAATAATACCTTGTATTGTTGTGATATCAAATACTTTATTTCAAATGTATGTTTTAACCATGTACAATCTGTTGCATACCCTTGGCTTAATTTGCCAATTACCTACCACACTCCCTTTCCTTAAATAACCACCAATTAAAATTAGCTTCAATAGCCTTCACAGATATAGTTATTCCATCATTTCTTGAACAAATAGTAATCATGCAACTATACACATACTCTAAAATTTGACAACATCAAAAGTAATGCGCCATACCCCCTAGCACCATACTACAGACTTCTCATAGGCTTTACTACATACATTATCTTTATATCCAATTATAAGTCCTACTAACACTGTTGAAAGAATATGGAAATATATCTTATGTAATACAAGCCTCAGTAGATGCATTCCACTCTATAATGCATAACTTAGATGACCTGAACCATAGGCTTACCCAATTCATGCCTTAAAATGTAATTATGTATATATAGTATCTCAGACCTACTATTCACCATCTTAAAAACTGAGATAGCACCTAAGTTTCAAGATCTACAACAAAACAATTATTGTATAAAACCCATTTATTAGATTCCTTTTCTAAACATAACTTGGATGACATTTATGTGCAATAATTGTCCCATGCCACCACATATAATCATTTCATAGGCATAGTTAACACATGCAATTCTACACATGGTTAGTGATCACGTACAATATCTCATAGTAAGGACAACTCAAGCAATTTCTAACATATGCCAAAGGAATTGAAAATACAGAGTGTAGGAATCCAACATACAAAACATCACATGAAAACCAAATTATCTGAAAGAATGTCACTTGGAAAATTGAGCACCGCCACCCAACCTAGAACTGGCTTCCACCAATTCACCCCCTAGCCGAGAGTTCTTGCCATGGATCAACTGCGTCCTGTTGGTTTCTTCCATGGGTATTTAATACTCTCTTTCATGGTATGGTTTCCATTAGCGGTGTCCCGCTTTTATGAGGCTTTTCCTCAGAAAATCTTGTCTTTCTCTCCCGCAACACTTTTATGTTTTTCTTACACTTAGCATCTTTCTTCATCGAGGTAACTTAATGGATAGTTATCTCTAACCCATCAAGCTTATCTAAAATTAGATCTAGAAGCCTTATCATTAAAGAATTATCTCTTGCCAAGAATCTCATCTCTTAATGTCTCGCTTTTCCAAGTGATTAAATTATTTATTTACGTAATAATAAAGTATTGATTTTTCTTGTTACACATTAGACCTACATTTTCTTCGCTCAGGTTAGCATAGTTTTACATACAATGGAGGGGTGTTACATACTTCCCCCCTTAAATTTACACCATCCTCGATCTATACCTGCATCTTAAAATATTATTTTCTCATTCACAGGTAGTTATTTCTGAATTTACACACTCCCATGGCCTTGCCATCTGATACAGATATTCTGATATGTATCAGTGCCAAAGGAGTTCTCCCAGGACATCTCCTTCCTTCGCTACCTATAACATTTGTTTCAAACAATTTTATGAGAGATTTTAGATGCAGAACTCTACTTTTCTTACCACAGTTAATATCATAACTTGATATATAGTAGTACTATTTGAGTAACTATGGGTCATGTTTCCTGTATTTTAAATATTTTTCCTCATGTTCCTTGTAATTGAGGAAATGTATGTTATTCCCCTGCATTCTTCCAAATCCTTTGTGTTATTATCAAACACTTGCTTCTTGTAGTTTCATTACATTAGTCAGAAGAAATCAACTAGCACATTGGACTAATCACATGTATAAAATATCATATCAGGTTAGCTCAATATAACCATTAAAATCATACCATCATAAAGAAGATTCATATGTCTTATTTATATTAAGACTAAAAAAATACGAAAACTTATCCTTAGTTTCGTTACAAATAGTCCCACAGTGTATTCATGCACACCTTCACAAGTCATTACACACACACAGTTATACATGTTATGCCTTCGTACCAGCACCATATCTATTGCTTGTACCTAGTCCCACGTGTACAACGTGTACACCATACCAATGTCCATAGCATTACCTACATGGCATATACTTCCTCCATATGTTTTAAGCATGTTAGTATTATGCCAAAAATTCCTTCAATTATTCATACTACCTTTAGGCAAATCCAATCCATCCATGCTAAGTTGGTTTGTTGACTGCGGAATAAGGAATTTCAGAGACCTGTTCAATACCTGCAATCATACTATCTGTAAATATTTCTTATGTCCAAGTATTCAAGTGCTTTTATTTCACTACTCATTTTTATGTATTATGGGTTTGCAAGATAATTTCAACAAAATGGTAGCATAGATGCATGAATTTATTATACCAATAACTTTAGGTAACATTTTATCAACAACAGAATATGACCTTCGCTTAATCCTAAAGAAGAATATTGTTTGGTACTCCATACTTAACTAATCATGTCATAAGCTTTATTGTTTCTCTTTTTATACTTCTTCCAACCCCTTCTGAACCATGAATAATTTTTTGTATGTTCAAACTCAATTGAAAAACCCGTATGCAAATACCTACATCTCTCATACATGCGTTATAATACAATATTCTCAATTCCACACCCTCCAAGTTTTCTAGGTACATTGTCTAGTACGATGTGAATCTAAATTATTCACCTATTTACACTTATTTTTAAACATTAAAATGCCCCAGGTAACAAAATAATATAATTCATTTAATTTCATGTTCATTAACATGATTTCCTATGTTGTTTAGGCAATACTTGTTATGTTGTCTTATTCACAACCAACTAGCCCATATACATTCCCTGTTATATGGCTGTCTATTTATTGGAATAATTTTCTAGATACCCAATATCTTTGTGTACAACCATCCTTATTACTAGTACCACCTAATTATTCCATATGGTTAAAGAATCACAATGATTCAACAACGAGTTGTTGCCTAGTTTGTTATTCTCTCTTTTCATTGTTAAGAACATTTTTATATGTCACACTTTACTTGATTCATGTATTATTTTACTTATCCGGTCATCATAGGTTGTACTAATTCAAAGCCTTCTGTTTTAGGATTTTTTTTTTTTATTAATCTAGGGCAGTCATGCTCCGGATCTAGCGTATACTTCTCGTTAGTCATTCAGGTGATCTGAACTGCTCTACTTCTAATTCAATTCCATATAGCACCAACGTATCTGATATGTTGGTCATTTCATAAAACAAGTATACTTTATCTTAATATATTTTTCATAACACTTCCCATAATAAGTACATTTGTAAGTTCTATAATCATTCTACTGGAAGCATCTTCTTCCTACTGTAGGTTCTTATTTTTGTGATATTAATATTATCTCATTTCTATCTAGATGATATACACATCAAGTTTGTGAATTTTGAGGTTGTATACTTTGAGTTGCAATTTCATATTGGACTTTTAGTGAACTTGAGAATGCATCCTTGAATTTGTCACTAATATTGCTTTCACATTCCATCGTGTGTTTTCTCTAAATGTACTTTTAGGTGTCGATCCTGTTGAACTTATTACTAAAATCATAAAACTATGATGCTTTCTTTAATATGTATACAGTACGTTGTATTACATTTATGCACACCCTTGACAACCTCAACCCTGGTTTAGTCTAGATTGGAATATACTTTGTGCCTATAGCATATCTTAGTTACAATTCTATAGATATTTCTTTACTCAACAAATACCTGTAGGTTCGAAACTATGCATGTCTATGCATAATAACCCGATAAGGTTTTTCTTCCTCACTCAATGTGTATTTGGAGCATTTTCCCTCTAAAGGTGAATTAAATGGTTCAATCAATGACCAATGAACCACATCCTTACATGTATATGCATTAATTAATACAAAATATTAAATTGGAAGGCACTTTTAAGTTTACATGGTCTCATTCCACATAGAGAGACCTGTCTTTGACTAGCTTAATGATATTTTAGGAGAACTTCTTGAATAAATACAATTTTATTTAGAATATCTTCAAAAATTGTTCTAGGATGAAAAATAATTACCATCAATCTCTTGTTAATGTTGATAGAATGTCACGAGTTTTCTTTCAGTGCTTTATATATATTCCCTCTATATACTTTATGTTTGACTTTTCCCCATGTTATATGGGAAATACTTGTTCCTCTCCCTTATCTTTCATCCATTCTTAAAATTATCTAAGAGTATAAACTTTATTCCATTAAGTTATGTTATTGACTAGACTATATTTACCTTAATTAGTTTGTAACTCACTAGGATATGTCCTCATAATATAATTTTAATATGAGAAAATGATATGATGATCATATTGCTAAAATCCATCAAATTACTATACTTTAGAAAAACACATATTCACCACCGTCATTAATTCATAACTTTCATATCAATTATCCTTTCTAGCCCTGATTATAGGCTTTTACTCCTCTTATGTCGAGGTGTTTAGTAATTGAGTCTTCTCTAATCAAAGGATATAATAACTCATTAACCCGGTGCATGAAATTTCTAATACTCAATAAGTAGGCCCGTAAAATATATATATTAATAATATAAATATATAATATATATATATAATATATATATATAATAAAATTTATGATCAACCGTTTTTACTTATTAAATAATCAATGTGTTATTCTATTGTTTTTTTTTTTTTGCATTGCCCATTTCCCCCCTACCATTCAACATGGAAGCATTAGTTATTCCAACATAGTTTTTTAGGGTTTCTCCTCCCCCCATGCTACTATATTTATAAAAAATACTTAGATTTGGGCACTTGCATTGGTTATTCTTGGGATCCTCCCTTGGTAGGGAACCTTGTGTCTCAAGATTTGTTGTTATTATAACTAGTGGGATTCATTAGTATACCTAGCTCGTAATGAATACTTTAATTATTAAAGTTGTCAAAAAAATCATAATTTAGTATCATAAGCTTTTATTTCTCTTTTTGCTTCTTCTTACCCAATCGTTTCCCACATTAATAAGATAGTTTTACTTCTCAGTATCATTTAACCACATAACTCCAAGGATTGCATTCACATTTTCATCGGCGGCTTTATGAAAAATAAAAAATAACATGTAAACTTATACACACACATCTATGTAGCTTGGTTATACATAATTTGTACCTTCGACCATGAAGACCAATTTTAAAATAATTCTGTAGTTGTGCATCTCCAACTACCATAATGCATCCACCATAATACATATACTTGTGAATTTCGAGATAAACAAGAAATGCATAATCATAACTCTAGAATCTTAAGCCACCATAAAAGGGAGGGAAATTATTACCGTGATGCAGAAAACTGTGTAGAATAAACCATTATTCTCCGCTACGAGACATCTTATAATTTCATTCAGATGGAATTAGAACAAGGACCTTCAAATGATATATTCGTGAGCATACAAAAATCAAGGTTTATGCATCGTTATTGAAACATTACTACCATATCTCTGTTCCTTATACAGATTTGTGTGAAAGTCAATCATGTTTTTATCGTTGAATGCATGTAGACACATTTTTTTTTTAATTTTCATATTTGAGCTAATGAATTGATAAAATAAATTCATTAATAAATATCTAAATCCAATAAAAATATTCCAATTATAGTCTGATAAATTAATATATTCTTTCATAATTATTAAATCTAGGAAGAATCTTCCCAAAAAAATTAGACATAAATTACTCCAAAATATCATGAATTAACATGAACTTGAGTCTGGTCTTGCACTTGAAAAGTCATATATTCATATTAAGTTGTTATTAATATTATTATAATTCTGTAATATCTTCAAAACAAAGATCAATTAAAAGCTCCATTTAAACTTTGATGGACTACATTTGTTTGCTATTTAGATCAATGAGATTGGATAATATCCCACCGCTGTCCCATTATTTTTAATTAATTTTCTATCTTTACTGGACTTAATATTCGCTTTAACCCTAGGAAAACTTGAAGTCCGCATCCAGAAAGCATTCTCTCAAAATACAAACCAGACACATGCAATGTACCTCAACAACTATAAGAAAAACTAGAAGTCATATGACGTTGTATTACCCATATTTCCTGTGACGTGGACTGTGACACAGGCTGTACCCATATAGCCACCATTGAAATCCATTGGCTTCCATGAGTTGCTCCTCTCGATGCCTTGTATGAGCACTAGTGTTGACATTTTGGATAACGACACTTCGCATGGAATTATGACTTCGAATTTAGGATTTAGGCCTAAGGTCGAGAATATAATAACGTCCATTAAAGAAAATCCAATTACCATTATTGCTACATATTTCAATTGTCATTTACGATGAAACGATGTTGATCTACACGGGACATCCATGCATTAGATAAATGTCAAACTCAAAACTAAACATTTATGAAATGGTATTATGTAGAATCTCCATTTTAAACAATAGGAGGTTTCAAAAAGGCTTTTGTTCCATCTCATCTTTCATGGAAAGACCAGAACTGCTCTCCCTTGAGTCAAGTTCTACGTACACCTACAATAAAAATGAATATATGCGTAGGTGTGCCTCCTAAATCTCAATCCCTGCACTAGGATGACCAACTTTCTACCTCCATGTAGAGAATGAAGGAAAGCCCTACTTATTTAATGAGAATTTCCTTTATGATATGCATTGCCTCCGTAAAAATTCGATCGATAAAACTAGATAACCATTATCTTTCTAAGGAAACGTTTTCAGTTTAGTAGATAAAGAAAGCACATAAAATGCTTTTTGTGGATTGAAAGGAAATAATCATCCTTACCATGATTTTCTCCGACCAAAGCAGAAACTGCAACGTCCCATATCCAATTTGAGTATCCAGATTCTTATCTAATCAAATTTGATCAAATGACTCAATCCACAGGATGCTTTGAAGCTCAATGGCTTGGAATTTTTTTTTAAACCAGAATCCAATTCATGACGTGTCACTCTTGCCTTATGACCATGTAGATTTGGTGGATTTTCCATGCAGTGTTGTCTAGTAAATTTATTGTCCTTAATTTCTCTACATAAATTATCAATCCAAGTATCGTAAACTGATGAAGTGTGGTGCTCTATATGTGCTTAGTTAACCTTTATCTTACTTCATTGTTTTATAGTTTATCTTGTTTTAGGGGGTTTTGTTTCTCATGCTTAAGGAAATTAATCTAAGAAAGAAAAGTTATGTTTCTAAATGAAATCTCTAAATGTTAATGGACAACTAAATCTAATGACTTTAAAATCTAATTTCTAAAGAAGGTAGAAAAGGAAATGAACATTAGATAAAAAAAAAATCAAAACTTTGAACAATTAGATTAATCTAAGTCGGAAAAATATCTATAAAATGAAAGCAAAAATGTTAACAACTAAACGAAGTGTTTTATCATTCCACTATACAATTTTGGGAGAATTACCTCCTTGCGGTAGTATTTGGAAGAATCCAATACTCCATTTTTCCAAAACTGAAAATGAAATTGCAACGAAATTAAATGAAAGACTAAGAGAGAAAGTGAAATTGCTATTAATCTACTATAACAGCTAAATGAAGTGTTTTATCACTCTGATATAAAATTTTGGGAGAACAACCTCCTTGATAGCATTTTGAGGGACTCCATACTTCATTGTTCTAAAACTGAAAATGAAATTTAAATGAAAGGCTAAGACTGAAAGTGAAATTGCACTTAATCTACTATAATAGCTAAATGAAGTGTTTTATCACTCTGTTATACAATTTTGGGAGAACTACCTCCTTGATAGCATTTTGAGGGATTCAATACTTCATGGTTCTAAAAATGAAAATGAAATTGCAACAAAATTAAAAAGAAAACATGTAAAGGAAAACTAATCTACTGTGTGCTCTAATGCTCCAAGCACCAATACTTTCTTGGACTATTTTGTTAAGCATAGATTACACAGTTAGATAGATCTACAATCAACCAGTTGAACACACATGCATGAATTAAACTTGAAAACAATAAAATGACATACATGAATGAAATCAAAGAAAAACTACAAAATAATCTACTCTACATTACATTCTAATATGCTCCATGACATCTACTACTTCACATCTCCTTCCATGTTGGGAACTTCAAAACTTTACTCAAATTCTTCAAAATTACAAAGTACAACAAGTTGAGCTAACAAAGTTTACAAAGCTTCCAAATAAAGGAGAGAGATCTCCTATTTATAAAAAAAGATGAGAAGCCATCTCATTAATGAGAGTCCATGAATCTCTCCATATACCTCTAGAGTCATAATCAAAATAGGAAATGATAAGACACATGTATTCTTAGAGTTACAATACAAATAGTAAATGTGACACATATCCTCATGATCCCATGATCCTCTCCACTCAAATTCGAATTTGGCCTTAGGATGCCACATAAAGGTCTTCTAGAAGATTCATTTTGGCCTACACATGTCAATAATCTCATCCCACGTCTTAGGTATAAGCATATGCACACTATTTTCTAATTTTTAACGACAAATTCACTTTAAAATGCTAAGAATTAATAAAGTTTGGAAAAACATAGATGTGACCCAATAATGATGAAAGTGAGATGAATGTAGTGACATGGTAGTGAAATGAAGGTGAAATGGAGGTGATATAATGGACATGATAGTGAAAGTGTAATGGAAGTGAATGACAATTTCAAGACCCAACAAGCGCCTTGGTGAATTGAGCAGTGCTTATGCTTCAACGACTAATCTATTAATCCAATCTTCTGTATTTATTGTAGATATCAATGAGCACTTAATCAAGAGACTCTTGCACTCACTACACACAAAGATGTCTAAAGGGCTTAATGCCCTTGATGGCTTCTAGTGACCAGTTTTCCTACTTCATCACTAGGTTCATTTCCTTCAATGCATTGTCAATGCAGTCTCCTGCATTAATAGCTTTCTAGTTAGGTCCTTCTCCACGAGATGAAGGCACTTGGATTTTCCATAGCGATTTATTATGACGGGGACCTTGTACATAGCATGAAAGGGATCAATTTTCCCCTGAGATTTCCATGAAGCCATTCGATTCAATTAAGTTGAAGCAAGGGTGGTGTTGCTCTACAAATAGTGTTGTTTAAACTTTAACATCATACTTATCTGGAGAAAATGACAATGAGTCGGCTTTGACTGTCATTTCCTTCATTACTACAGTGTTGAATGAGAATTTCCAAAATCTTTTTTATCCTTAAACCCCGTGACTTCGCCTTTGCAATAACTGGCCATTAGAAATTAAACACCTTATGCTCTTGATTGTTTTGACTAACTCTACATAATTCAATCCATGGTATTTAGTGGTCCATATCAATGCACTAGAATGCTCATGCATTTATGAGACTAAATAGAGTTTCTCAATTAATGCCAAGAATTTGCTAAATAGTGATCTCAAATTTTTTATAAATGTGGTTGTGGCCATATAACCCATACATTTTTAAATATGCCCTTTGCAATGTTTTAATATATTTTACTTCATTTTCATGGAAAGTTATAGATTTTGAATATTTGTCGAGACATTAATTATTAATATATAATTATAATATATATTATCTATTATATATATATATAGTATATTAGTATATATTAGTAATAATATATATATAGATATTATAATAGTATAGCAACATTATATTATATTTTTATTCTCACAATATGCCCATTCCATAGTGATTTTAGGATTTAATTTGCACCATTGTGGATTCTTGCATATTTGGCACTTATAACCTGAACCCTCCATCAAACTTCTTATTAGTATAAGGCCAAATTTAGGACTAGAAACTTATTTATATCCTAAAAAGGTGGATTCGTCCATAGGCTGAAAGGTTTGAACTTAAGCTTCAATACCATTTGCAACATACCCCTGGCCTAACTTTCCAATTACCTATCAAGCTCCCTTTCCTTAAATAACCATCATTTAAAATTAGCTTCAAGAGCCTTCACAGGCATATTTATTCCATCGTTTCTTGAACAAATACTAATCATGCAACTATACAGATACTCTAAAAATTTGACAATATCAAAAGTAATGCACCATATCCCCTAGTGCCATACTACATACCTCTCCTATGCTTTATTGCATACATGATGGAAATCTTTATATCGAATTATAAGACTTACATTTCAACTCAACCTTACAACATAGAGGCATCATTCATGGCATGCAACCAAGACCATTCCTTACAACTCAACATTAGCATTAACAGAAAATTTTCTTATCATGACCATGAATCATGATCGTAGTCCTACTGACACCGTCCAAAGAAGACAGAAATGTATCTTATTTAATACAAGACTCAATAGATGAATTCCACTTTATAATGCATAACATATATGACTCGAACTATAGGCTTACCCAATTCAAGCCTTAGAATGTAATTATGTAGATATATTATCTCAGACCTACTATAAATCATCTTAAAAATTGAGATAGCACCTAAGTTTCAAGATGTGCCACATAACAATTATTGTATAAAACCCATTTATTATATTCCTTTACTAAACTTAACTTGGATGACATTTATGTGCAATAATTGACCTATACCACCACATATAATCATCTCATCGACATAGTTAACACATAAAATTCTACAGATGCTTAGTGATCACGTACAATATCTCATAGCAAGGACAACTCAAGGAATTGCTCACATATGCTAAAAGGAATTGAAAATAAAGAGGGTATTAATCCAACATACATAACATCACATGAAAACCAAATTATCTGAAAGAATGTTACTTGGAAAACCGAGCACCGCCACCCAACCTAGAACTAGCTTTCACTAATTCACCACCAAGCCAAGAGTTCTTTCCATGGATCAACTACGTCTTTTTAATCACTTCGATGGATATTTAATACCCTTTTTCATGATATGGTTTCCATTAGTGGTGTTCTTATTTTATGGATCTTTTTATCCATTCGCCTAGGATTTTCTTAGAAAAGCTTTCCTTTCTCTCCTGTGAGGCTTTTCCTCATAAAATCTTGCCTTTCTTACACTAATCATCTTTCTTCAACTAAGTAACTTAATGTATAATTATCTCAAATCTATCAAGATTATGTAGAATTAGATCTAGAAGCCTTATCGTGAAAGAATTATCCATTGGCAACAATCGCATCTCTTGGTGTCTCGCTTTTCCAAGCGATTAAATTATTTATTTATGTAATAATAAAGTATTTATTTTTCTTGTTACACATCAAGCCTATATTTTATTTTCTTAGGTTAGCATAGTTTTACATACAATGGAGGGGTGTTACACAATGAATCACTACAACATAGATTGCTAATAAAAATAAAAGAGATGTAATGATACACACACATTTACATAGAGATTTAACCCTTGAAACCCAAAATGGAAAAATCAAAAAATATTTTTACTATATTCTTATCTTTATAGTGTTACAATACAATATCTATATCACATATCATCCATCACAAGTATTATTTGATGTGGTGCACTGAACGAAAGATGAAATTATTAAGGGAATATGATGGTAACAGTTTTATATATGAAAGAGGGTCTATTATACTGAAAGGATAATTTTCCCAAGAAACTCATCAAACCAAGAGCCATGTTTACTTTAAATACTATCAACCTTATGCCATAAGTTGTCAATATAGTCACTTGGTGTGTGCAGCACACATAAAGTCGATAGAAGTCCAATCAAGAAAAAAATTAAAATTCAAAAAATGGAAAATGTGAAAAACTAACCATGAACAGATCATTGAGGACTACATTCCATTAGAATTTTTTTAATTCAACTACCCAACAATATCTTCTCCTTGTATCCATCTTTGAGAAATATTTCAAGTAGATTGTTGGCCTTTCTTTTTGTGCAGTCTTAGGTTGTTCATTCTAGCTATTACTAAGTATTACAAAATTATTTTCATTAATATGGTGGATTTGTTGTTAAGTTAAAAAGAAATTCAAAGATCCCAAATACTACTATAATGTAAGGAGGTAGTGTATCACAATTTTCTATTTTGTTGTTGATTATATACCTATCATGTTTGCACTGCATTTTTCTTTTATATGTCACCATTTTATCTTTTCATATATTTTTAGTGCTATCTTAGGAACATTATTTACTTTATTAAAATCACATTACCATCAATTTAAAATGTTTTGTATCTCTTGTACATCTCAATAGCTCAAAAAAATGCATTTTATTGTGTTTTTCCTATACATGTAGTGCATACAAAACCTATTACAACTAACAATGCATGATCCACACATAGAATTTAATATTTGAAAAATTCATTTATTTTAATACAAATTTTGAGATTAATGCAACCTCAATTGATTCAACATTGCAATTTTTAACTCTCACACTCTAAGCTTTCTCAATTTTCATAAAAAATATAATAGTATCTTAGAGTACACTTTAAGACAAAGAAGGTAATTGAGAATATATGTTTTATAATGCAATTTTATAATATGTTTTCTCGGAAAAGATTTATATTAAAAATAAAGTATCAACCCATATCCATAGTATCTCTTCTATACAAGATGATGATCTATTCATGAATGCAAAATGTATACATGTATTGTGTTTTGTAATTTGCAATTTTTAGTTATAATGTACCATTTTAAGATTCTTTACTACAAAATGTACTATGTTTTTTTAATTTGAAATTTTGTTATTCATTAAACAACTCAACAAAAAAAATTCACAAAATCTAAGAATGAACCCAAATCCGTATTATCTTCTACTAATATTATATGAATCATCATGCAAAATGTACCAACTAAATGAAAATTTACAAGCATTGCTTCATATTCATGAACTTATATGTAAAACCTTTATGCATCAAACGATGTGTCATGAAAAATGTAACATTTGTTTAAATAATGTTTATTTTTTATTAAACTCACAAACTATAACTTGAAACCTTAGATCAAACAAAGAGTTGGAAGTTAACTAGAACAACCAAGCAAAGGTTGATCCATGAGAACTTTGGCGAGTAATAATTAAATCCAAAATGGCATGCATTCTACTTATCTTTTAACTTGAAACATAAATCAATTGAAAATTTTGTATGGGGAAACTATAACAAATACAAAGGGTATCAAAAGTTGGGTTATGAAACTCTACATATGTGAGTCATCCAAAGTACTCACTAAATGAAAATTTACTATAGTATGTTTTCTTTGAGAAACTTTATATTAAAATTTAAGTATCAATAGCTCTTCTATACAATATGATAATCTATTCATGAATGAAAAATGAAAGGTGTTATATGTTTTAAATGCACTTTTAAGTTATCTGATTGTTTTAGGCATCTACACCATTATAAGATTCATGAATGCAAAATGTACCATATTTTGTAATTTGCAATTTTTGTAATTTTGCAAATTTACAAACATTGTTCCATATTCATGAACTTAAATGTAAAACCTTTAAGCATAAAACCATTCATCATGTAAAATCTAA
Source organism: Pinus taeda (assembly GCA_000404065.3). Taxonomy (NCBI): domain Eukaryota; kingdom Viridiplantae; phylum Streptophyta; class Pinopsida; order Pinales; family Pinaceae; genus Pinus; species Pinus taeda. The sequence continues at coordinate 17,189 of APFE030100556.1, forward strand.
CTTAATTCAAATATTTCTTATTGTTGATTAAACTCACAAACTATAACTTGAAATCTTACATCAAACAAAAAATTCACAATTAACTAGAACAACCAAGCAAAGGTTGATCTGAGAACTTTGGTGGGTAGTAATGAAATCCAGAATGGCATGCATTCTACTTATCATTTAACTTGAAACATATATCACTTGAAAGTTGGTATGGGAAACTGTAACTATTACAAATGGTATCAAAGGTTGGGTAGCAACTTTATATTAAAAGTTAAGTTTCAACCCACTTCCATAGTAGCCCTTCTATAAAAGATGATAATCTTTTCAGCAATGAAAAATCTATACATGCACCATGTTTTATAATTAAATTTTAAGTTATATGTTTGTTTTAGAGATCTACGCCATTATAAGATTCATTCAAGTGAAAAATGTACCATGTTTTGTAATTTGTAATTTAATTTTTCATTAAACCACTTGACAAAACAAATTTGAACAAAACCTAAGAATCATATAGAAAAGTTATAAGAATCATCATGCAAACTACACCAATTAAGTGCAAATTTACTTTCATTGATTCATATTCGTGAACTTAAATGGAAAACCTTTAAGCATGAAACCATGCATCATGCAAAATGTACCATGTTTTATAATTCAATTTTATAGGATGTTTTCCTTGAACAACATTATATTAAAATTTAAGTATTAACCCACATCCATAGTAGCGCTTCTACACAAGATGGTGATCTATTCATGAATGCAAAATGTATACCATATTTTATAGTGCAATTTTAAGTTAAGATTGTTTTAGACATATACACCATGATAAGATTCATGAATGCAAAATGCATCATGTTTTGTAATTTTAAGTTTACTATTCATTAAACAATTTCACAAAACCTAATAATTTGAAGCCAATTTCATATTATCTTCTACTAAAATTATAAGAATCATCATACAAAATGTATAAACTCCAACATTAGCATATTAAATATCAATTCATAATAAAGAGTTTTACTTTAAACATGTCCAAAATTTATATCATGATAAAAGTAAATAGAATATAAATACCGTCAAATAAAATTTGCTTCAAAGAGAATCTCACTAAAATGTACGATCTATCAACATCCTCGTGCTATCATCAAAATCATGGGTTCCTTGTGTTATCACTCAGAAGTTTTCCCTAGAAGTTATCAAAGGAAGGAATAATCCGAGGTAACCACAAACCAAATGTTTTAGACTCAGGTTCTAGTCAACCTAATTCCAGAGAGGGCTCTCTCTTTATCATTTAACTTTGTTTCTATTAGATATTAGGCTAGTTCTTAATGTTCATGAGGATTTTGATTTTGGTTGAATGTTGGGTGGTGGAATTCTTGGAACAAATGGATAAAGCTAGATCTTTAATCCATTGGGCTATGGATTCAATCAAAGGATAGCTTAACTGGACCAGATCATTGAAGGGATTGTTCACAAGAAAGGCTAGCAAAGCAGAAGGAAAATCTTCAAAGGGCGGATGGATGGAATGATTCTAACCAGGGTAAAAGGGCAATGAAGAATCCTTAGACCGGGATCAGAATGAGGAAGTGGGGGTGATCATGAACAAAGAGCAATTAATAATCCTTTGCTAGTGCATTAAAGTAAGTTTTGAAATATCATTCCTAGTTTACCATTCAGATTCCATAGAAATGCATATGATTATTAATAAACATAAGGAAAAACAATAATACACATGAGAGAATACTTATTTGATTTTCACTTTACACAAGAATCCTGTAAAATGTCTTAACTTTATTCCATGATCCAGCAAATCAATCCAGTCTTGATACAATAGCACTTTCATTTTAGATAAAAGTCTATAGAAATGTCTTTGAGTCCACCCTAAATACTTCAAAATGGGAAGCATTTATACAAAAAATATTACAAAATATCTCATAACACTTTGAGATTTAATTAAGGAAATAAAAATATTTTCAAGCATGAAGATAGAGACAAATGGATAATTGCATCATGTTGTCCCTTTTATTGTGGTAGTGCTAGTTGTTGCAGTTGAACTTGAGCCCTTTTAGGATCACTGATATGTGTACTCTAGAATCATCTTTGTCTTTAGTCTTTTACTGATACTCTTTAAGCTACTACCCTTTGACCCTATTCACCTGTTTCATCTGGCTGTTATTTAAATTTACTGTGATAACTTATATTAAATCTATCATCTTTTCCCACCATTCATCTTCAAGTAACTTTAATTTGAGCATTCTCCTATAGATCTTGTCTGCCTCAGTGTATTTGGAAAAATTTGGCTTGGTGACAAATAGATGTTTCACGTCATGCTCTAGGAAAAACAGATTTTCTAAAGTATCATACAATACTTTCCCTATTGGAAACGCTTTGATTCCTGAAGTGCCCGCCTGTTCCCTGGATGTCTTTTTTAAGTTGTCAACATAGTCCAATTGGGTCATAAGTTTTTCATGGATTACCATAGGATTTGGGAGGTCTTTATTCCTCAAAATTTGAAACTTTTCCATGAATCTGTCAATGCCCACCTGCATGTTATGGCTTTTTTCCTGCAGGTTAAGCATAAGGTTTCTTTTAGAAAGAACCTTTTTGACTTCTATGATGACTTCAGTTCTGTCCTCCACACCTATCTCATTTATTTCATGCATGTTCTTACTGTTCAAGAAGTGGATGAGTCAATTAGCATCTTCAGCCTGGTCTCCTAAGTCTTCTTTTACCTTTTGAAATGCTTCAGTGGCCACTTTCACCAGTTTTGTTTGCTCAAATATTACTTGAATTGATGGATAAACATCATTGACAGAGTCAATGGTATTGGCCCAGAGCATCTCTTTGGTCTATCTTAGTGGCTTTTGTAGAGTTTAATATTTTTCTAGGACCTTAGTCTTCCCACCCATCCTTAGGGCTTTCTTTGTTTCTTCTCTCTACTGAATCTGGGCAAGCTTGCAATCAGTCTCTAAGCTTGCCACTTTCTCCTTAACGCTTTTAAGTTCTATTCCTTGGATGAACATTTCCTCCATGGCTTTCACTGGCTCTATTGTCTTTTCTGTTGAAGTAACTACTACTGCAGACTCAATTGTGACTGGCAGTATTGTGGCAGGTTGAGCTGTTGGTGCCAAAGATGTTGCCAGTGTTGAAGGAACTGTAGTTGTTACTGTGCGAAAGACAGTGGTAGAAGCGGTGGCTAGTTCACTTTGTTTGGACTAAATCAATATGTCCAATTGTTTCTTTATTTCTTTCAACTGGCCATTTAGCTTCAAGACTAAGTCCATAAGCTCTTCTTGTCCTTTTTGGGTCTCTATGACTTCTGTTGTCTATGGGTGATGTAGTGGTAGAATCTTAAGTTGCTTCTTCAAAGAAGCTATGTCATCATTTTTCTTCTTGATTAGTCTTTTAGTGGCCTTCACATCTTGGGGATCATGTCCCAACTCAATGACTAAGTCCTCTAAGGACTTGATTCTGGTGTCTTTTGCATATGAAGAGGCATTTTCCAATTGGAATTGAGTTGATATGTTATTTAGGGAATTTTGCAATTAATTATCTGCGATGGCTTTCCCTATCAAGGTCGAGTAAATCACCTCCCCTATCTATTTGTGTAGCTCAATCTGGTCAATAGGAGGTAAGTCCTTTGCCAACCCTTCGAAATCTATCTTCTTGAAGTCAGCTGTTTTTCTTGGTTGCTGAGTGGTAGGTTTGACAAATGTCATCTGCATCTTGCCTTCCTTAACATCATAGGCTGACATAAGCCTTGTTTGGTTTGTAGGTGCCATATTTAGGTATTGTGCATAAGTCTGGGCTTTTAGCCTCTCATTCTTGGCCTTTATAACCTTGTACTTTTCTCTGATGTCTTGGTCCCTGTTAGCTGGCATCCTAAAGGATGACACTTCAACACTCTATTGCCTTTCCAACATCTGAGTATGTCATGTGGAAGGTTCTAGTGTGCCCCCACAAGGAGTGGTAGGCCTACTTCTTTCTCTTTCTGTGCTGGTGGCCCCCATTGTTTCCATTGTGAATTCCTATTCTGACACAGGATTTAATCTCTGCCTTTTGACTAGGTTGGTTTTTGCATATGTTTGTGTGGTTGCTCTGCCTGATGTAGTGGCCTCTACCCTATTCCTTTTGAGGCTTTTCTACTCATTTAGAGGAGTTTGCAAGTTAGGGAGAGTACTCATAGTGGGTTGTTGTATACTTGTTTGATTTAATTCCTCTAATAGGTCGGGCTACTCTGACTCTTCTTGCACCTGGGATTCTTCTTCTATTTGTGATTCACTTGGTGCCTGAGATTTTCAATGTGCCTATGATTCTTCTTGGATTTGGGACTATCCTTGGACTTGAGACTCTCTTGGAACCTGTAGGAAAGAACCTTCATCAAATATTTTCTCTAAATCAGTTAAAGCATTTTCAACTACTACTTCAATGCTATCACTGTCCACTAAATTATTCTCCACCCATTCCAATTGGTTTGCACATTTCTCTATCTCAGGGATTTGGTGGTGAATATAGGGAGCCATCTTGTTTTTCTACCTTCTATTATAGATGAAGTCATATATCAACATCAAGATTTGTTTTAGTTTGAGTATCTGAAGGATTTCTTCTGCTTCTCTTACAACTTCTTTGCTATTACATACAAAGGGGCCTAGTTGATCTTTTATTCTTGGCTGGGCCTTCTTTTTAGCCTTAACAAAATGTACCTCATCTGTGTTGATGATCTGCCTGTAGTACTCCAGAGCAAATAAACTCATTTGGAGGTATCCGGGTAGTTTATATGGGGCCAAGTCACAGCCATAGATCATAATTTATGTGTGATTTTGGTACAAGTACCAATCTCCCACTTTGTGTTGTTTTGACAACTACAGGATCCTCCTAATATCTAAACTGATTCTTGGAGGAGGACTTCCTAATAGCATGGTCACTACTGGATGTACAAAAAGATCAATGAAATCTTTGTATGGATATGAGGAATCATACTTATGTATCAAAGGAGTCCAGAAAATGACTAACCTAGGATGACCTTTAGTGTCAAGCTTTTGGAGAGTGAAGGGGAATTTGATAGCTTGGTAATATAAGAAATGATGGTACAAAACTAAAGAATAATTAAACATTCTTTCATTACTCATTCTCAAAATTTGTTCAGGCATACTATCAGCTATGTATTTGTCATCATCATACATGATAGCAAGGGGTTTTCCTGGAGTAAAAATGGACATGAAGGCTAAGATGATTTCGTCTATGTATTCATTGGTTCTATAACCTAAGATACTAGATATCATTGACACAATGTCTTGGCCAAACTGAGAATTATGGTATACATATATGGGGGAGGATCTTGTGGGATATGTTTTTCTTCTACAATAGAAGTTTCGAACATTTGAGCAAGCTTGGTAGTGGTAAGCTTGGGAAATTTGTCTAGTAGGTCTCCAATTGCAATAGGGGTTAAGTTTTGCCCTGGTTGTAGTTTCAGCATTTCATTGATTGACATGCCAATGATGGTGGAAAGTATGGTGTGGTCAGGGGACATCACTGCTCTTTGACTGGGAATGTAGTTTGCATGGAAATAATGGACAATCTTTGGAAATATGTGCACCTTAGGGAATTGGTACTTGGGCAAATTAGACTCCCAAAGACCTATTTTATCAACTTGGTTTAAGTATTGATCTCTGTATCGGTAGTATAATTTTAGAGGGGATTCATGGAAAAAGGTGTCCTTGATTTGGAAATCTTTATCAGCAAGGGGAAGGTGGTCCAAGTCCAGGTGAGGAGTAGTAATTGGCCTAACATGCATGGCAATAGGGGCATCCATTCTTAGCTCTTGTCGATTTAAGAATGGAGACGATAAACTTTCAATTTTTGAGGTAATGAGGGTTTAATTCCAGGTGGGTTTTATGTTAGTAAAGTTCGCTTTAATTTAAATTAAGATAGATTTAGAGATTGGTTTGGAAATTTAACAGGGCTTTCAATGGATTCTGGATTAAATACCTGGAATTGAAGAAAACAGGGTGTGAGCCAGGTTACTAGCAATTATGAATGGTTAAAAAAGCTTCAATCAGGGTGGAAGGCAATCTAGGAGCTTTTGGAATCTTCAAAGTGCAAGTGTATGTGGGTTGATATCTTTTAATTTTCACAAGTGCATGCATGGAAAATTACATTTAAAACGATAAAAACAATGATTTGGGGCTTTTTTGGATTTTTGCGCAAAAAGTCAATTTGGCAGGCAATGTGTATAGTCACCATTTGTCACGTAGCGAGATGAATAGTGATTGTTTTGGTGGGTAGCAGGCTGGCGGTAAGCAGTTTACATCGCACAGCCTTTGGGCGCTTGGCAGTATTGGGGGAAGGCCACCTGATTCCACTCATTGAGTGGCACGTCGCTTCGGGGGCGTAGCGAAAAATAACCCATTTCATTCGGGTATCGTTCGGATTTCGGGCCCTTCCGAAATCAAAATGGGCCGCCAAATGGGGAGGGGGAAGATTGTGTGGTGGTCGAGCATGGGTGTTGTACAGAAGGTAATGGAGGGGCCTGACGAGCAATTAAACGCAATGGTTTTAGCTTAATGAGAGATTAAAGTGCCGATTAAGGTATCAGGTGGGATATGATTGGCAGATAGTTTGACTTTAATTAATCGCATATCGATTAATTATGTCTTTTTTCAGGGTTTGGACATTATAAAGTTTATATTTCAAATTTTAGGGTAGGGATATTAATATTAGAGGGATTTAATAAAATATACGGAAAAAGGGGATTTTTCAGGAATTAACATATAAATAATGTTAAAAGTTAATATGAAAATTTTGGGAGATAAATGAAGTGCACTAAGCATACTGTGTTTTTGTAATTGTTTCGCTTTTTACATAGAATCATTACAACTTAGGCTATGTGCGTTTTTGTGGGTTTTTCATAAAAAGGGGTATCCATGAGGCTGATTTCTTTTCCTGAGGAAAATTGTGTTTCAACATTAGGAAAACGGATTTATTAGGGGAAAATGAATGAATTGAAGGGGGTGAATGTTTGTGAAGGGATTTTAGTACTTAAGATCTATTAGTCATTGGGCCAAGGGTCCAGTCCCTCCAGAAGTTAGAGAAATTCTCTAAGCCCCTTTGACTTAAGATTTTGGGTACTTGAAACTTATTCTGGGAAATTAGTTAAGTAAAGGGTGAAATGAGTGAGTGGAAATTAATTAATTTGACTTTGTGAACTTTGTTCCAGTCCAATTTCTCATTCATACTTAGAACTTTCATGATGAGAGTGATAAATGTGCTTTTGTCTAACAATCATCACAATTTTGCAACCTTTCTTCTACTTACCCATCTACTCATCCTACCATTTTTACTTCACTTTATTAGGGTGCATTTGAGCTAGCAAACTGTTATCAAACTTTTTTCTTTTCTTTACAATGGTAATCTAACTAAATCTAACCTTATTACATCCAATGGATCAGATTAAACAGTTGAGCTCCTTTTTATTTACTCTACCTAATCTACTTACTTCCCAAGATTACACCGTTTTGTCAGACTTTAATTCTCTATATATAAACATGAAATTGAAACATGAAATAACCAAGTTTAAACATTTTGAACATCATGGATTGTGGCATAGGTTACAAACTACACACAATCATTTATTCTGCATAAAAAGTAAATAGCAGTGGCATTTTGGCTAGCACAATTTCATGGTCTTTCCTTTTCTTGGGGTTCATATTTTTATCTTTTTTTACCTTTTATTCTTTTTGTCCTTTGATTTTTCTTTAAGGACATACCCTCTTTACATTTTTTAATTTTTTGAATATGGTAAACATTTACAAAAATCAAAGATATGTACATATTACAGGTTTAATCTCATCCATTCAAAAATTATGACTCCTATTGGTATAGGAACCTAACAGTGGCTCCACTTGGGGATGGAATTTCCTGGTGAAATGTCAAGAACTTGTAGATCAATGGCCTTCTGAATTGTTGTGATGCCACTCTACAACTTTTCCCTTTTCAATTTTATGCATTATTGTTATTTATGACAGTAAAACCTTTGAAGCGTAGGGCCTTCTCTTCAGGCTTCAACCCCAAAGATTCACTATCCAATCAACCCTAGACTTTGAAAAACAAAATATGTGCAAATGATTAGTGGAACCAGTAACTAGGTTCAATGTAGTGTTTATGCATTCGACCATTACATGGTCCTCCTTTTGCTTCTATGCCATTGATTTCTCTAAGGAAGAAATAATTTTTACCTCTGAATGAATAGATGATATATGGGCGTTTCTATAGGAAATAAAATTTCCCATGTTTACCTTTATCCTCTCTTCTTGAGTCCCATTTCAAAACTTTGTCTCCTAGGTAAAAATATTTTGCCTTACTCCTTTTATCAAAAGCCTTCTTGATCCTTTCCTACATAACTTGAGATCTAATATACACTTCTTCTCTGGTCTGCTAAAAGTGGATAGTTTGGTTGATTCTTCTTTGGAGATCATTTGGTTCAACCTCCAACTCTTGCAGCAACCTCACCACCGGTGTTCTCGAGGAAGAGAGGAAAACATGTTCCATTCCATAAACTAATTGATAAGGACTTGTACCAATGTATTTCTTTGTGGTTAGCATGTCTGCCCATAAGGCATTCACTACCTTTGTGTTCCATGCTTTCTTGTTGTCTTCTAATAATTTTTTGATGATATTTACAAGACTTTTATTTAAGGACTCTGCTAGTCCATTTCCTTATGGGTAATAAGCTATGGAATGGCCCAAAGTTATATGGTACTTGTTACAAAAATCAATCATTCTCTTGTATTTGAAGGATTTTGCATTATCAGTGATCATCTTGGTTGGGCACCCAAATCTACATAGGATGTTGGAATCAAGGAAGGTTATTATAACAGTGTTAGTGGCTTGCCTTGATGGTATGGTTTCTATCCATTTGGTAAAGTAATCTGTAGCAATGAGAATCCATTTGTGTTGGGTAGAGGAAGGTGGGTGGATTTCACCAATAAATTCAAGACCCTATTGTTGAAAAGGTGCTTCAACATATATTGGTTTTAGGGGCAGGGGTAAAAGCGTTTTCTTTCCTTCAAAAATTTGGCATTTATGACATGAGGCTACACATTTCTTGACATCAAAAAACAAAGTGGGCCAATAGAAACCAGCTCTAAGAATATTTCATATGGTGGTTTTCCAGTAAATATGTACTCCATAGTCACTTGCATGAAACTCTTGTAACACCTTGTCAGATTCTTCGTTCAATAAACAGTTGAGAAGGATACCTTTATGATTCCTCCAAAACAAAGCATTGTCAACTATGCAAAACTTCAAATATTTCATTTTTTAAAACCTTCTTTTGGTCCTAGATAATTCAGGAGGAGCTTGTAAATTTCATAAAACATATATGATGTCAGCATACTATGGGGATTCCATAAAGTCCTGGCTGATTGGTGGAGTTGCCATCTCATCTCCATTATCCATTTCTATAATAAAATTTATGTCTAAGGCTTGACAGTTCGATTCAAGCATGGGCTTGGCTAAAGCTTGTCCTTTGATTAACTTTTTTGGCTTGATTTCTAGGTCATATTCTAATATAGTAGCAATCCATTTCCCTCTATTTCCATCTAGACCATCCTATGTTAGGATATCCTTGACTACTGCATTAGAGACATAGGCTATTATATGAGAATATAAAATTGTAAACTATAAAATGTTTGATAGCTTTGACCAAAGCAAAAGCTTACTTTTCCATTATATTGTATTTTAAAGAGGCGTCTCTCAGGGCTTTGCTAAAAAACGTAATAGGTTGTTCATAACCCTCATCATTCTTCTGCAGCAGGACTGTAGCTATTGTGTGTTCTGAGGTGAAAGAGAATATAATGAAATACCTATCAAACTTTGGACTGATCAAAACTGGTGTTTCTGTTAAGGCTAGTTTAATATCTTCAAAGGACTTCTTAGCCTCAACTGTCCATTTTATGGTTGAATCTTTCTTCAACATGTTATTCAATGATCTAATTAATTCTGCTAAGTTAGAAATAAATCTCCTAAGAAAGTTTATTTTTCCTAAAAAGGCTTGTAATTCCCTAATGCTCCTAGGATGTTGTATCTGTAAGACAACTTCAATTCTTGCAGGGTCTATTCGGATACCATCTCTAGAGATTGTGTGACCTAACAATTTACCCTCTTCTAACCCAAATAAAGATTTTTTAGGGTTCAAAGAAATTCCATACTTCCTACATTTGATGAAAACCTACCTTAGATAATCTAAGTGTTGTTTATCAGATTTTGAGAATATAGTGATATCATCTAAGTATATTACTAGGAAGCCATGGATTTCCTTGGCAAAATCTATGTCCATAGCTCTTTGAAAGGTGGCCCCTACATTATTTAATCCAAAACGTGTTTTCACATACATGAATGTGCCCCAAGGAGTAGCGAATGCAGTTTTTGCCTAGTCATCTAAGTGAACTAAAATCTAATTGTAACCAGAAAACTCATCCAATAATGAGATTCTGGTTGACCCTACTACCCTTTGTAATATATGATCCATTTTAGGGAGAGGGTAATTGTCTTTGAGTGAAACTTTATTGAGGTTCTTAAGATCAACACACAGTCTAATCTCACCAATCTTTTTCCTTGTGGGCACCAAATTTGAAACCCAATTAGAGAATCTAATTAGTGTTATTATCTTCGCTTCATACATTCTTCCGATTTCCTTTTCAATAGAAGGCAATAGAATAGGATTAATCCTCCTAAGCTTTTGTCTAAAAGGTGTCTGGTTTTCTTTTATGGGGATATTGTGTTGTATTATGATGGTGTCATAGGACTTGAGGTCCTCATAAATCCAAGCAAAGACATCTTCAAATTCCTTTAGCAGTTCTATGTATTTCACTTTTTCAGCAGGAGGTAAAGACTTTGAAAGCTTTATCAGTTTTGGATTTTTCTCAGTCCCTATGTTACACTCCTCTATATCAAATATTAAGCGTTCCATCTTTGGTTTTCTAGGGACATCATTTGAATCAAACAAGTCTTCCAAAGGGGTTAAACCTTTGCGAAAAAGTTTGTCTTTGAGATTAACGACTTCAAAATATTTGTTAATTATCTCTTCAATTTCAACTTACTTTAGGTTTTGAATATATGATTTTGTAAACTTTGTGGGATGGAATCTATCTATCTCTTCATCTTCCAATTTGTTAATTTCTATTTTATCTATAAAATCAAGATCTAATGTTATGTCAGTATCTATGTTGTTATTTACAAATTCTTTCTCTAAGGTTAAAAAATTATTTATCTGTTGGTCATTAGTGAATGCGTGCTAGTTTTTCAAGTTCTCTGGGATAGTAGGTCTATGGCTAACCTCATTAGTGTATTGATGCTTAGGTTGAAATGGTAACTTATAAGTGCTGGAAAAAATTGCTTAGCTATGAGCCTGCATATTATGTTTCCTTGGAATGACTCAAGCTTAGTTTCTAGAAAAGTGTTCAATATTTCTACAATTGTTCCTCTATAAAAAATTAATCTAGGGTCTTTGGTCATATATATAGCATTAATTTGTTTTATAACTAACTCAGAATCTCCCATAATAGAAACTCTTATAGCTCCTAACTTTTTAACCAATTTGAGACCTAAAACAAGTGTTTCATACTCAGCCACATTGTTGGTGCATTTGAAATTCAATCTGTAGGCATGGCCCTCTGAGTAATAATTCTCTAAATTGTAAATCCACACCCCTGCTCCTACTCCTAACTTGTTCACTGATCCATCAAATTCAAGATGCCATAGCATTTCATGTTCATAATTCTTACTGTCTAGGGGGACAATATCTTTTTTGACTAAGGCATCTTGATCATCTTTCTTATCTAAAAGCTCTTGAGTTTGGACAATTTCATTTGGAACTATAACTGCAATTTCTTTTGGTTCTGAAATAATGTTTCTTGAAGCAATTTCTTGTGTTTTTTCAGCATTGTATAGAATAAAAGAATCTATGTTAGAATGCATGGAATAGATAGGACGTTTTTGAGGCTTGGCCTGACTACTCACTACATATTTCATTAGGGTCTCTCTGTACAATTTTTTAGGATGTCCAAAGACTGAAATTGTGGCATATGACATGTCAAGTTGCAAAGATCCTCGTCGTTTATCCCCCCATGATCTAGACAAAAACATGCCGTATTTAGGTGGCATATTAGCAACAACTATGTCCATGAGAATTGTCTTAGCAAGATATTGTAATAAGGAAACACACAGGTCTTTAATTATCCCTAAGCACTTTACTTGACTTGAATCAAATGAAAACAAGTCTTTGTAAGGCCTAGTGATATCTAAGTTCAATTTTTCCATAACAGATTTAGGCATTAAATTGTGTGAAGCCCCAGAATCTAGCACTTCATTGTCTAAGATCTTATCATGAATGTTAAGGCTAATATCACACAGTGGTATCCCTCCTTCTAATGGTTTTCCATTAACATTAGGATCGAATATAAGCTTTGGTTGATCATCAAATAAGTTGACAGAGTCTTCATTCTCAACAAAGTTTAAAGATTTGCTTATTTGAGACTTGTAAGTTTCATTTTTTATGAATTATTTTAAGGGGAGTGAAATTTTTACCTTTGCCACCTCTGCTCCCAAATTGAAAGGCAAAGGGGCTTTCTCTGTTTGAGGATTAGGAATTTTTATGGCAGGATTTGGAGTAGGTTGGTCTTCTTTTTCTACATTTGAAGGCTTTTTTCTGTGGATTTTCTAATATGATGTTTGGAGGTTCCTACTCTATCTCCTTGGAGGGGGTTAAAGTGGATGGTTGATTATCAAGGGATTGGTCATTACTTATATCTTCAATGGTGGGAACAGAAGGATTCTGATTTGGTCTAGAGAGGATTTGGAGAGTTTTTGTAACTAGAATTTCTTTGATTTTCTTAGATTGATTCAGTATTGCTTTCTTGTTTTGGTCAGGAGTATCAATGTTCTTTTTACTCCTCAAGTTGTATTGTTTGTGCACTTTGAAGATAGCATAACCATACCCTTGCTTGTAATTGAATGATTCTCCTGATTGGGTCTGCAAATGCTGAAGCATGTGTAGTTCCTGATCATATTGAGTCAAAAAGATAGTTTCTTTATCATCTAATCCCATTAAGTTACTTTCTGTGTCTTGTTCAGGGTCTTCTGAATGGGAATTTTCATCATAGTTTTCATGAAAAGGAGGACTAATATTCTGATCAAATCCATTTTTTAGCGTGTTTTGATTTTGATTCTTTCGAAAGTTTGGATTTCTTACTGGAGGTGTGTGTTGATTATCCCAGTGAGGCTTCCTTTCAATGTTCTCTATCCTATCCATCAGTTTTTCCATTCCTTTAGCTAGGGAATCTATTTTAAGGTCAGAGGATGAGGCTTCATCTTTCAAGGGTCCTCTCCTTTCATTCCTAACCCTATCTTGTTTTGCTAGCAAAATAGATTCTACACTAACTTCTACACCCTACATGTCTTCTAAAGTTGGAGGATTTCTCTCTCTAAGTTGGAAAGCCATATCAGTATCAAACCCATCAGGAAACTTTATCAAAACTAAGCTAGGAGGGGGTCTAAGATTGACTGGCATTGCATTGTATATATTGTTGAATCTATTACAGTAATACTGGACCATTTCATTTGTTCCTCTCTTGATGTTTTCATATTCTGAAAGGATCTACAGAGGGTTATTTTTCTTTTCCCATCTATTTAGAAATTGTTGGTAAATACTTCTAAAGCGTCTATGCTATTAGCAGGTAAATATCTAAACCATGTTCTTACATCACTAGCTAGAGTCTAAGCAAAAAATCTGATTTGAACATCTCCAATATCAATTTCATGTAATTCAAAGAAACTTGTCATTTTGTTTGTGTGTTGTTGTGATGTGTAAGTTCCTATGCCATCAAATTGGAAAAAAAAATCTAGTAATCTTATGGCATGGCACCTCATGGAGCAGTCAACACAAGAGGATCATATCTATTTTCCATGGCTCTAAGTTGGGCAGAACTAAAAAGTGGAGTTTGGGTACCAGGAGATGGTATAGTGGGTGATGGGGAACTCAGAGTAATGGGTGACTGATGCATAATGGTATGTTGGTGGGGAAGTGAAGGTATAAATGGAGGTGAGGAATGAACTTCAAAGATGGAAGGGAATAATGGTAAACTAAAGGGAGTTGAAACTATTTCATAAAGCTCAGGGATCTTAACAGTAGTGAGGGATGACTGAGGGGAACTTAGAATATGTTGATCAATTGACAAGTTTTCCCTTTGGACTTCAAGTTCTGCGATAAATTCTAGATCTAGAACTATGCCATCAAGTGCACTTTCAGACCTGGTTCTAAATAGGGAAAGGTCAAATGACTCGTCAAAGGGGAGGTCTTCTAAAAACAACCACTCATCAGGGCATGAATCTGCTTTACCTAAACGTGTAGGACTAACTAAACTTTCTTGTCTTCTGGATATTCTTGAAATCATATTAGGATTATCAAATACTTGGGAGGGTTTGGATTTGGGTTGGCTGTAGTATAATGAGTTCTCATTGAAGCCAGAAGTTCGAATTTTTCTAATTACTTTTTACGAAATTTTTATAAATAACTTCTAATAAACCCTTCAAGGGGCTTGAAATAAGGATTTGAAATTTATCAAAGGTTTATTAAGACTAAGGATTTCACTTCCCCAGTATGGTCGCCACCATGTTATCACTCAAAAGTTTTCCCTAGAAGTTATCAAAAGAAGGAATAATCTGAGGTAACCACAAACCAAATCTTTTAGACTCAGGTTCTAGCCAACCTAAGTCCAGAGAGGACTCTCTCTTTATAATTTAACTTTTTTTCTATTATATTTTAGGCTAGTTCTTAATGTTCATGAGGATTTTGGTTTTGATTAAAAGTTGGGTGGTGTAATTCTTGGAACAAATGGATAGAGAAAGGTATTTAAGACATTGGGCTATGGATTCAATCAAAGGAGAGCTTAACCAGACAAGTCATTAAAACGATTGTTCACAGGGCAGGCTAGCAAAGCAAAAGGCAAATCTTCAAAGGGCTGATGGATGGAATGTTTCTAACCAAGGTAAAAGGGCAATGAAGAATCCTTAAACCGAGATCAGAATGAGGAACTGGGGGTGATCACCAACAAAGAGAAATTAAGAATCCTTTGCTACATAGACCACAAAGAGAAAATACGGAAGTAAGGGAGCATTTAAGAATTCCCTAACTAAGATAGTTTATCATAAAACATTAAGAAGGTAAACAGTCAAAACAGAATGCATTAAAGCAAGTTCTGAAATATCATTCCTAGTTTACCATTCAGATTTCAAAGGAACAGATATGATTATTAATAAACATAAGGAAAAACAATAATAAACATGATAGAATATTTATTTTATTTTTTCTTTACACAAGAATCCTGTAAAATGTCTGAACTTTATTCCATGATCGAGCAAGCCAATCCACTCTTGATACATTAGCACTATGATTTTAGATAAAAGTCTATAGAAGTGTCTTTGAATCCACCAAAAATACTTCAATATAAGAAGTATTTATACAAAAATATTACAAAATATCTCATAACAGTTTGGGATTTAATTAAGGAAATAAAAATATTTTCAAGCATGAAGATAGAGACAGATGGAAAACTGCATCATGTTGTCCCTTTTATTGTGGTAGTACTTGCTGCTGCAGTTGAACTTGAACCCTTTTAGGCTAGCTGATATGTGTACATTGGAATCATATTTGTCTTTAGTCTTTTACTGATACTTTTTAACCTACTACTCTCTAATCATGTTCACCTGTTTCAGTTGGCCGTTATTGAGATTTACTGTGGTTACTTATAGTAAATCCGTCATATTTTCCCACCATTCATCTTCAGGTAACTTTACTTTGAGAATTCTCCTATAGATCTCATCTACCTCAGTGTATTTGGAAAAAATTGGCTTGGTGACAAATAGATGTTTCACCTCATGCTCTAGGAAAAACGGATTTTCTAAAGTATTATACAATACTTTCCCTGTTGCCAAGGCTTTGATTCCTGAAGTTCTTGTCTATTCCTTCAACAATTTTTTAATATATCAACATAGTCCAATTGGGTCATAAATTTGTCATGGATGACCATAGGACTTGGGAGGCCTTTATCCCCCAAAAGTTGAAACTTTGCCATCAATCTATCAATGCCCACTTGCATGTTATGGAATTTTTCCTCCATGTTAAGCATAAGGTTTCTTTTAGAAATAACCTTTTTGACTTCTATGATGGCTTCAGTTATGTCCTCCACACCGAGCTCATTTAGTTCATGCATGTTCTTGCTATTCAAGAAGTGGATGAGTCAATTAGCATCCTCAGGCTGGTCTCCTATGTCTTCCTTTACCTTTTAAATTTGGCCATCAATTCAAGTAATATTTGAGTTAAATCGTTTCTAGGACCTTAGTCCTCTCACTCCTTAGGGCTTTCTATGTTTCTTGTCTCTACTAAATCTATGCAAGCTTACAGTCAGTATCTAAGCTTACGACTTTCTCCTTAAGCACTTTAAGTTTTGTTTCGAGGATGGACATTTCCTCCATGGCTTTCACTAGCTCTACTATCTTTTCTATTGAAGTACCTCCTGTTGTAGACTCAATTGTGACTAGCAGTGCTGTGGCAGGTGGAGTTGTTGGTGACAAAGATGTTGCCAGTGTTGAAGGAATTGCAGTTGTTACTATGGGAATGGAAGTTGTAGAAGTGGTGGCTAGTTCACTTTGTTTGGACTAAATCAATGTGTCCAGTTATTTCTCTGTTTCTTTCAACTGGTCATTTAGCTTCAGGAGCAAGTCCATAAGCTCTTCTTATCCTTTTTAGGTCTCTAGGACATTTTCTATCTATGGGTGATGTAGTGGTGGAACCTTAAGTTGCTTCTTCACATCAACTATGTCGTCACTTATCTTCTTGATCAGTTTTTCAACGACCTTCACATCTTTGGGATCATGTCCCAACTCAATGATTAAATCCTGTAAGGACTTGATTCTAGTGGATTTTGACTATGAAGAGGCCTTTTCCAATTGGAATTGAGCTAATATATTATGTAGGGAATTTTTCAATTGATGAGTTGTGATGGCTTTCCCTGTCAAGGTTGAGTAAATCATCTCCCCTATCTATTTGTGCAGCTCAATCTAGTCAATAGGATGTATGTCCTTTGCCAGCACTTCGAAATCTATCTTCTTGAAGTCAGCTGATGTTTTTGGTTGTTGAGTGGTAGGTTTGAAAAATGTCATCTGCATCTTGCCTTCTTTAACATCATAGGCTGACATAAGCCTTGTTTAGTTTGTAAGTGCCATCTTTAGCTATTGTGCATAAGTTTGGGCTTTTAACCTCTCATTCTTGGCCTTTATATCCTTGTACCTTTCTCTAATGTCTTGATCCCTATCAACTCGCATCCTAATGGATGACACTTCAACACTCTGTTGCCTTTCCAACATCTGAGTATGTGATGTGGAAGGTTATAGTGTGCCACCAAAAGGAGTGGTAGGCCTACATCTTTCACTTTCTATGCTAGTGGCCCCCACTATTTCTTCTATGAATTCTTGTTCTCACACAAGATTTAATCTCTACCTTTTGACTAAGCTAGTTTTTGAATATGTTTGTGCAGTTTCTCTGCCTGATGTAGTGGCTCTACCTTATTTCCTCTGATAGGTTTGGCTACTTTGACTCTTCTTGCACCTGCGATACTCTTCTATTCATGATTCACTTGGTGCCTGAGATTCTCGATGTGCATGTGATTCTTCTTGGATTTGGGACTATCCTTGGACTTGAGACTCTTCTGGCACCTGTAGGAAAGAACCTTCATCAAGTCTTTTCACTAAATCAATTAGAGCATTTTTAACTGCTACTTCAGTGCTATCCCTATCCACTAAATTATTCTCCACCCATTCCAATTGGTTTGCATATTTCTCTACCTCAGGGATTTGGTGGTGAATATAGGGATCCATCTTGTTTTTCTATCTTCTATTGCAGATGAAGTCACAGGGGTCATATCTCCACATCAAGCTTTGTTTTAGTTTGAGTCTTTGAAGGATTTCTTCTGCTTATCTTCTAGCTTCTCTGTTATTACATACAAAGGGGCCTAGTTGATCTTTGATTCTAAGTTGGGCCTTCTTTTTGGCCTTAAAAAAATGTACCTCATCTGAGTTGATTATTTTCCTGTAGTACTCCAGAGAAAATAACCTCATTGGGAGGTATCTGAGCAGTTTATATGGGGCCAACTCACAGCCATAGATCCTAATTTATGTGTGTTTTTGGTACAAGTACCAATATTCCACTTTGTGTTGTTTTGACAACTACATGATCCTCCTGATATCTGAACTAATTCTTAGAGGAGGACTTCCTAGCAACATGGTGTTGGCATTATGGTTCTGGTATGATTTCAAATGTTGTACTTGATGGCAACACCCATGGCATGGTTCTCATTTTGATAAAAAAAAATAAAGAAGTACGCAGGAGAACAGTTCAGGAGGTGCGTACCCGCAGGTATGCCGTGCAGGGACCGCGTCCAAATACGCGGATTACCCATCCATGAGGTGCGTACACCAGTGCACACATTCCAAGACAGTTATGCGCCCACACGTGGGGTTTCTCATGGTATTTAGCCAACAGTTTTGGGATATCATGGTTTTGATCCGTGGTATTGATTATTTTATTATTATTATTGAGCCCCATGATCCTTGATTTGAGGAAGAGCTTGCCTATATAAAGCAAAGGAGATAATTTGGCTTGTGCATATTTTGAGTGATTGAATATCTTAAGATCTGATTTATTGGGTTCTCGGTTCTTAAAAGATTGATTTATAAAGGTGAAGTTAGAGGCGAATTGGCGAAGGGGTGATCTCTTGAGCACAAGTTCAGATCTGAGCATCTGAGGTTATTTCAGCCCTAGTTCAAGGTACGCAGAGGCGCCGAAGGTTCAGTGCGTAGGTACGCAGAGGCTCCGAAGGTTAAGTGGGTGGGTACGCAGAGGCGCCGAAGGCTCTGTGCGTGGGTACGCAGAAGCAGTGAAGGCTCAGTGCGTAGGTACGCAGGGCGACAGTGGTTCAGGTGCGTGCTTTCTGCAGCAGCATGCGGCGCGATTATTCTTTTGGGTGCGTACCTGCTGGAAAGTACGCGGCGCGATAGTGGCATTGGGTGCGTACTGTACGCAGTTCAGTGAAAGGAGCAGTGCGTGTCCATGCAGTCCAGAAGAAGGAGATCTGCGGGTATACGCAGAGAAGCAGAAGGTGAACTGCGTAGCAACGCAGGCCAGTAAAAGAAAAACCGCGTATCTGTGTCAAGATCTTCTGTTGATTGAATTTTTCTGTTGAAAAGGTGTTCTGGGTTCTGGTCTGTTATTGTTGATCTGGTTATTACAGTTGACTGTATAATTTACATGTACTTGATGATCATTTGATGTATATGGATCCAGTTTGAAAATTTATGAAAAGTGGTTCTTGAAAAGAAGTAGGGGGTTGTAGCTCCCTTTCAGGAGAGACTGGAAAACGAGAGAGAGTTGTAGCTCTCAGCAGGTTGCAGCCTACGTACTGGTAAAGGACTGCACCAGTACAAGACCATTGTAAAAGGAGTTTCTAATTTGAAAGAAGATAGAGACATATTGCAGCAGGTGGTTTTCACCCACATTGGGTTTCCACCTTATATCTGGTGTTCCTTGATGTGACTATCTGATTTTCTTGTTCGTGCTCATTATTTATGGTATTGGTATGCAAAAATAATTCAAAGTATAAATAAGAAAGATTTGGTAAAAGAATTAGATA
>APFE030100569.1:0-12456 GCA_000404065.3 Pinus taeda
CATACCTCCTTTACAAGTCTTAAGCCTTAGCTCTTCATGTCAAGCCTTGAAAATGGGAGAAAGACCTTAAAAATATCTTAAATCCTGGTTTTGCACTTTCTCCTAGCATTGCTTGAAGTGCCGCACCCAACGGTCATGTTTCCTGCGAACCTGACCACTCTATCTGTTGAGTAATGGGTGTGAACCCCTGTAAAAGTTAAAAAGGCGTGAGTTCATTCTTAAAAACTCATCTTGGGTCACTTCTAGACACTTTTAGAATGAAAATTGTGCTGGCAAGTCCGCTCCACCTTGGTTCATCCATTCCATAACTAAGGGAGTTAAATCCATGATATGAGGTGCTTATCCCATTGAAGGAGGAACTTATCCCTTCAATGGTGGACCTGCAACTTCCTCCATTGCACTATAAATTCAGGCATTGGGCTGGTTGTAGGAGAGGTTGAAAGCTGAAGATTCTTGAGGTAAATGCTGCTGGAAATTAGACTTCCTTTTTGAGCTTGTGAGAGGAGAGATCACATACCTTTCATTTCATTTGGGAAGTGAGTGAGGCTTGTCAAAGTAGATGAGAACTCCTGCTAGACCCTGGAAAGAACTTGTGCAACATCAAGGCAAAGGTTGTAAGGTTCTTTTATTCATAAAGTTAATACAATCAAGTTTGTTTTTCTCAATGAACTATCTTTAATGGTTTATTTTATGAGCTCCTTGATCTTCATAATGAACATGTTTTATTATAATATCTATGCAGGTGTTCTTTGATGTGCGTTTGTTTGTGTATGCAGGTTATTGACAAGGAACTGCTTGAAGTTGTTGGAATAAAGCTGCCACAAACAAGCGTTGGATCGAGGTAAGGTTTATTACACCTCTTAGTTTTCGTTTATGAATTGAAACATGTTTAGAGAAAAGTAGATTTTCTTGTTCTCTTTGTTGCTAGATATCATTCGATACTAGGGAGATCGGTCTTGTCCATAAGAACGATTTATCCGGCCAACAAATTGGCGACTCAACTGGGGAGTGGTTTGGTTTGGTTTTTGATTTGTCTTTGCTTTGACTTGAGAAACTTGAGTATTGGTTTCTGATTTTGCCTTGATGTGTGTGAGTTTGGGTACTTGTTAGATCTTGGTTTGATTTTTATTTTTCAAAATTTTGGAAGAGGACCGCACCTTCTGTGTTAGGTACAATGCGGACCTGTTCGCACTGTTACAGGGTAACATAGAGTGACACCGCACCTGGTTCTATTGGGGGCCTGCGGACCCTGTCAAAAGTTTGAAAAACCTAAGATCCATCCGCCCAGTTAGGTTTATTTTGCGTCCATAGCTGTTAGTTTATGCCCAGACCTGCGCTTGTCTTGACAAAAGATCCTTGTGAGTTAGTTTTCATTGGCATTCTCGTTTGAAGTGATTTTCTAAAAGTTTTGCCTGTTGGATTGATTTTTTCTTGGTCTTTGTAGTAGGTTAGATATCAGAAGCCTTAAGAGCCTTAGATCACCCTGGTCTCTCTGGTCTTCTTGCTGAGTTTGACTAGATTATGAAATCTATCCTTGAGGAGAGCTAGATCCCATTTGTCTCTTTTGCAAAACTTTGGTTAAACTTGATTGAAAGTTTCGAATTTCATTTTTTATTAAAACATAATTGGGTGTTTGTGATTAGTTTGTTGAGCTAAACAAATCGATCCTTAGTTAGCTGAAAGACTAAGTTAACCATCCTCAAAAACATTTCAAGTTTCTTTTCAATCCATTTTTCATTTAGATCTCCAGATTAGATCATAGTTTTGAGTTTTTCATAGAAATTATAGAAGCTTGTTGAAAAATTTGTTTTCAATAGTTTTTTAGAGTTTTTCTAGAAATCTTAAAAACTCTCTTAAAAGAATTGTTTATTCTTGTAGTTCTTGATTGTTTAAAAGCAAAGGGATTTTCCATGAGCGTGATTAGTAGTCTCATTTTTTAAAGTTATTTGAAAAAGACAAAAAGGTTTTCCTTTAAAGTCGTATGTTAAGAGAAACATTTGCTTTTCAAAGCATTGCATTTTCAACTCTTCCTTAGCTAGAAATTCATTGAAAAGGAAATGGAATTGTTATCATCTTAGGTGCATTTTTTAGTGTTTTGGAGTCGAGTCTTCACACCATAAAGTTTCATCTCCGCACCCATTGAATTAAGAAACAAACAATAAAATTAACGCTTAATTAAAATCCATCTAGTAATATTTTTATTTTCTAGGACTCTTTTCACCTACATAGCTTAGGTTAGTATCTTGGAGTAGGGAGTAATTAACTCTCCAAGATAGTTTAAACAAACAAGTAGACGATCTTGCAGTAGGGAGAAATTCCAATTGTTACATCTATGCTCTGGGAAAGCTCCTCTTAAAGGAGAAGCACGAGATCATATCCCAACTAGTGTGGGAATCAATCCTTCCTCATTGGTAACAATAGAAGATATTCATGTATTAAAAATGGTAAACCTCGAATTGACCATTGTCGAGGAGCCTGGGGTCACTTGTTGGTAAACCTTGGATTATGTCAAGGAGCCTTCAAGGGGATTGAGCTTGTTACTATGCCCTTGCGTGTGTATCGGATCGTAGACTGTTCCCCCAGGTATATTTGTTTCCGTTGGTGACCTTAGTAGCCATAATCTTTAGGGTTCTTTCCTAGGTGACGGTGGAGGGAAGATCCCACTGTACCTGGAGCAGACGTCAACTAGACTCACTTGGACTCTCTGGGGGGTTATCTTCACTCGAGACGGTTATAGTGGAGAAAATTTTGCCAGTCTGTTTCATTAAGCAGGTTGTCGAGGTAACTGTTCCAACCACCATTTCTGTATTGAATTCTGCAACGTTGGATTTCATCACCAACTAGTGTTTTCGATCCAGAAGGATATTGTTTGTGTGTGGTTTGATCTCCTAGATTTATTAGGCGTGTGCTTCAAATTGTTTGGTTCTTCAAAGACTTTAGGTGGTTTTCTTGAGATTTTCTTTGTTTTCGTGTGAAGTAATTAAATAATTAATCGTGGTTGAATTACCGAGACAATCTCGTCGATTTCGGGGACAGCCTCCCGAATTTACACCAAGTCAACTTGAAGGGCTGCGAGCTCTTGTGACACCTAGTGAAAGTAGAGTTGGCTTACCGGAGGCCGTAGAGGCTTCGTTAATCATACATCCTGATCATCTAGTTCAAGTAACAGAACATATTTCTGAACTGATTTCATTTTCCGAGGTTACTGGTAGTATCACTCCTACTAGCTCATTAGCCGAAGAACCTGAAATCTCTGAACCTGAAACTGAACCTACTGCTACTCCATCTTCGGGATTTGCTTCTCCTACTTCTAGTGGTCCTAGTTCACCCAGGGTAGAAAATATCATTACTGAGAATCTTCCTTCTGGACTCATTTCCATAGAAGAAATTGTCAGTTCAAGTCCAAACAAAGGTATAAGCATCCCTGAAATCAACCAACTATTGAACTTAGGGAGCGTGAATCGATTTTATACAGTCCCATTAGAGGTGACGCTTGGTATATTTCATTGACTATTTTTTTAGAAATCCAAGTCTCGCGTCTTCACCACCTCGATTTCCTTTCCATCCAACACCCAAAGGTTATTATCCTCCTTTTAATATGTCGAGATAGTCATCCTTGTTTTCTCAGACGCCAGAAACATTTTTACATGGTGGTCCTTCTGTTCCTCCTGGGTATCAGTCTTTATCTGGTATGTTTTCAGGAGCATCTCCTCAACCCATCGAATATGTAGTATCTCCTGGTAATAACGGAACTAAACCGTTAAGTGTCGAAGAGATTCTTATGATGTCTAGTACTACTCCTAATCTGCAACCTCAAGGTAGTTCAATACCGTTTGGGGGGCAGCCACAAGGTACTCAAATACCCCCTAGGGGGCAACCTCAAGGTAGTCCATTACCACCTGGGGGGCAACCTCAAGGACAGTATATCCCTACAGGACAGTACCAATATGTACCTCAAGGTCAACCCCAGTATCAATATGTGCCTGAAGGTCAGTACCAGCCTCAAGGTCAGTACCAATCGCAAGGTCAGTACCAACCTCAAGGTCAGTATCAACCTCAAGGTCAATACCAACCTCAAGGTTTTCAACCACCTTCAGATCAATAATTTGTTTAAGGACCGGGAAATGTACCGTATAATTATCAACCTTACACTCAACCTGGTTTTGTTCCTCAATATGCTCAACCTGTTATGGGTCCATACCCTGGAATGAACGTGGTGTGGGATCAACAGACTCCGCAACCCAGTGTGCAGTTGTCATCTCAATCTGGACAGTCTTTTATCTCTGGTTCACCCCAAAAACCTGTCCAACCTACTACTCAAACTTCTACACCTGGGGTAGCTCATTAATCTAGGCCTAGTTCACCTCGAAATCCGTCCCAAACGTCTGCTGCAACTACTGCGGCCTATGTTCAATCCACTCCACCTATTTCTGGAGTATCAGCAGCTCCAGTTTCTACTGCTCCTGTATCAACTCCCCAGGCCTCTTTACCTCAGTCTGGACCTACAATCCAGACTCCAGTTTTGATGCCTGTAGGACAACCTGGGCCTAGTACGGTTGTCACAATTCAACCCCAATTTACTTATCAACCGTACCAGGGGCAGTACCAATTCGGCCCTGCTGTGCAGAACCCTGCTTATCAATATCAATTGTACCCAGGGTATACTTATCAACAACCTCAACAACCCTAGTATGGTCCGGTTAATCCTGGTTTTCCAGGAGGATATAATATCCCAAATGCAAATCCGATTCCAAGTTATCCTGGATATCCTCCTCTTGGGGCTATTCTTATGACCCCAAGTTTTCGGGATCCGAACCATCAATTACTGTTTATAGCAACATTGGATTTGCCTGACTTGTCGCGCCTTACGAACGATCCCATTAATTATCTTCCGTTTTGGCCGCCAATGCCGAATAAGTTGCCCAGTGATATACCAAAGTTTAAGGGGAAGTCAGGAGAAGATCTGTCTAATCATGTGATGACTTGACATTTCTGGTGTGCATCGAATTCCATTATAGATGATTCAATTCGTCTTCATCTTTTTCAACGCACTTTGATTGGCCTTGCAGCCAAGTGGTACATTGAGTTGCCACAAGGCTCTTTTTACAATTTTAGTCAGTTAGCCACTTCCTTCCTTACTCATTTTCAGCTGCCAGTCTGATATGACAATAGAACGAAATTATTAACTTCATTAAAACAATCGACATCCACATATATTTTAGACCATATTTATGAATGGCAACGTCGACGTCGTTTAGTGAAAGTTTTTATCCCAGACCAAATTTTGGCAGAATGGTTTGTAAAATCGTTATTACCTAAAATAACTGAAGATGTAGCCAAGGCAGGATTAGTTACCGAAGAGCAAGTAATTACTCAAGCTCAGTACCTTGACTTAGTTTATACGCAGTCAGGTACTTTACACGAGAAAATCCCCGACCTTCTGAAACAAAATCAAATAACTGCACCTCCCTCAAGGTCTCATGCCACTGACGGTATGATTGGTATTGTTAATACCAAGAGTAAGAAGAAATCCTCCAAGAATTCTTCTCCTACTATAACTTTACCAGATTCCCCGAAGGGAGAGTCTTCAACTGAAATTTCTGCCGATGTTCATGTCGTAGAATCTTCTACGACCAAATCAAAATCTAACGGTAAGAAGAAAGGCAAGAAGAAGAATAAGCAAAACTCGAAGGAGAAATCCGATAAACCTGAATCTACTGATGAGAAACGTAAACCTCGCTATCCTTGTCTCATCTGTGATGAGGAACATTTTACAAGAGATTGTCCACATCGTGCCGAGGTTGTGAAAATCGTCAAAGGTTCGCAAACACATGTTGTTTTGAAGGAACCTTTTCCAAGTCAAGACAGTAAGATGATAGGTTCTTCCTCTAGTGCCTCGGAAGAGCCCATAATGATGATGTCACATGTAAGGATTGCGACATAATTGCAGGATTATGGAAGTAAGAGTCCTATTGGTGGTAAGGAAGAGGAATCTTCTAATTCCAATCCATCAACCTCAGCTATGTCTGGTTCCGATCCGCTACAGATCGAGAAACCAAATCCCGACTTAGTAATCAAACTGCCCGCTAAGGGTATACTTCAAAAGTCAGCTTTCAATCCACATGCAAGAGCTGCTCAGAACTATAACATTGTTGAAGATTTAGTTGTTTCCCCCTCAGCAATGTCGGCTTTGGAAGTGCTACAATCTTGTCCAACACAACGTAAAATGATATTGTCGGCTATAGGAGCTATTGATCTTCAGGTCTCAAACCTCATAGTCTTCGATTTAGAAAATAGTACACCTCGTTTACCTCATCAAATGGCTTTCCAGATTCCAATGTTAGTAAAAAACAGACCTTGTTTTAGGACTGTGATTGATGAGGGAGCTTCAACGTGTATTATGTCGATACAGTGTTGGAAAACCCTTGGTTCTCCTACACTTAATCAATCCTTGACGATTCTGAAGGCCTTTGATGGCCGAGGATTTCATCCTTATGGCATTTTTCAGGACTTACCTATAGGGATAGAAGGAAAAACTGTTAATCTAGATGTGGAGGTGGTTGATGCCCCTCTAGATTACAACCTTCTTTTGGGTCGTAGCTAGTCTTACGCCATGACTGCCATTGTTTCATCGGTATTTCAGCTTATTAAGTTTCCACATAATGGAAAGATTGTTACAATAGATCAGTTAACTTACTTTTCATCTGACCCATCCTCTGCTGAGAGTATTCAACATGTTGGTAAAACCGCTATCCCTTATAAGGATGTTGGGGTAGGATTAGTTAAAGATTCAGGTTTACTTGGAACGTTTTCATTTCCTCCTCCCAACGTACCGTCTCCTTTCATGACTATCCATATGATTTCGTCAGAATCCATTGTTCTTGACGATCCTTGGATCGTTCCATTCGATTCCGAGGTGGACTCTCTTGGTGATGCCATGCCTTTGAGTCACTTTGAAGTTGCTTATGGGGCTGTGCAGTCGTTTTCCGACTCAAGTTCAACCAATCTTGATCTAGTGAATAAGATCCATGGAGAATCACTTTCAATCTCAACCTCAAATTCAACAACCTTTTATGAAACCGTTCACACCGATGAACAAATTCGGGAACTATTGTTTGTTTATGCATTACCATGGGAAGATCTTCATCATCGATCTTCGTTTTTACCTGAGATTGATCACTTTGAAAATGATTTTTCATCTATTTTTACTGTTGAATATGTTAAAGAACCGCAAAGTCCATTGAAACATCCTGATTCTGAACAAAATTTAGCCAATATTTCTCGAACGGTTCCTATCGACATTTCAGTCAAACCTGGGATTGTTGAAAACATTCACATAGGTGCTTCTTGTACGGACACTGAAGTCAACACATATAAAGCCCTATTTAAGGAATTCCGTGACGTGTTTGCCTGGTCCTATGAGGAAATGCCAGGAATTGATCCTTCAATCGTTGTTCATGAGATCAAAACCTACCCGGATGCTAAACCCGTCCGGCAATGTTTGCGTCAGATACACCCACTAAAAGCTGCTGCCATCAAAGCAGAAGTTGAGAAATTACTTAAAGCAGGTTTCATTTATCCAATTCCTTTGACAGATTGGGTATCGAATATTGTTCCAGTTACTAAAAAACAAGGGACAAGAAGAAAATGTATTGACTATAGGGATATCAATTGTGCTTGTCCAAAGGACAATTATCCAACACCCTATATCGATCAAATTATCAATGATTGTGCCGGCAGTGACATTTTCTCCTTTATGGATGGTTTTTCCGGTTACAATCAAATTAACATTCTACCTGCCGATAAACAAAAAACGGCATTCATCTGTCCATGGGGGACATTTGCTTATTGCAAGTTACCTTTTGGATTGAAGAATGCCGGAGCAACTTTTCAAAGGGCTATGTCTTATGCATTTCATGACATCAAGCACATTGTGCAGCCTTATCTTGATGATTTACCTGCCCATTCTTTATGCAGAGCCGACCATCTCACTCATTTACGAGTAATTTTTATGAGATGTAGGCATTATCGGATTAGGTTGAATCCACACAAGTGTGTTTTTTGTATAGAAACAGGTCGTTTACTGGGATTTGTTGTATCCGAAGCCTGCATTCGTGTCGATCCTTCGAAGGTCAAAGCCATCGTCAAGTTATCACCTTCTTCGACTCTTCGCCTACTCCAGAGTTTGCAAGGGAAAGCAAACTTTTTACGTCGTTTCATTCCTAACTACGCCGAGATTACAAAAGGTTTCACGCGGTTGTTGAAACAGAACACTCCATTCTTTTGGGACGAGATAGCTGACAAATCTTTCGATGCACTTAAACAAGCGTTGACCCATGCGCCGTTATTGCATCCTCCCAACTACAACCAGGATTACTTCTTGTACCTCTCCGCTTCCCATTCCACCATTGGGATGGTTTTAGTTCAACAGGATGAATTCGAAAGTGAACATGTGATTTATTATCTTAGTCGGACTCTAACTCCGACTGAGTTAAAATATTCACATGTGGAAAAACTGGCCTTAGCTGCAGTCCAAGTTGTTCAGCGATTTCGTCATTAAATTTTGTTGCGCAAAACCATGATCATTTCTAACTGTAACCCTATGCATTACATTTTGACCAAACAATTGCTAGGGGGCAAGTATTCCAAATGGATTGTCATCCTGCAGGAATTTGACTTGGAATTTGAGAAGGCCAGGTCAAAGAAATCTTTTGTTTTTGCGGAATTGATGTGTGACTTCCCTCGTGTTGATACCGAACATGTGGTGGAAGAACCCATTGCGGATGAATCCTTGTTCCTTATCAGCACTGTTGATCCATGGTATGGAGATATCATTGTCTATCTCCAGACCCAATCTTTTTTGCCAGACCTTTCACGATCTGAGCGCCGAAAAATACATTTCCAATCCCAACCTTACACTATTATTGGAGATACTCTCTATCGTCGTGGGGTGGATTCTATTTTCCGCCGTTGTCTTACTCATGACGAGGCTGGAAAAGTTCTTAATGACTGTCACTCTGGAGCATGTGGCGGTCATATGTCTGGGTATGCCACAACCCAAAAGATTTTGCACGCTGGCTATTTCTAGCTGTCCTTATTTAAAGATTGTATCACTGCAGTCCAGAAATGCCACAATTGCCAAATTTTTTATCGTAAGATGCGTGCTCCACCTGCTCCTCTCCACCCTATCATTGTCGTTGGTCAATTTGCAAAATGGGGTATCGATTTTATTACATGTAACCCTCACTCGGCCGAGGGGCATGTGTATATCATCCTTGCGGTAGATTATTTTACCAAGTGGGTCGAGGCGATGCCTACATTTTTGGGAGACGGCAAAAATGCTATGATTTTCATTTTCAATCATATAATTGCTAGGTTTAGTGTTCCTCAAGCAATTATCACTGACCATGGGAGTCATTTTCGAAACATCATGATGACTAAACTTACAGATCAGCTTGGCCTGCGTCACGATAATTCCACTCCATATTACCCACAGGCAAATGGTCTGGTTGAAGCAATCAACAAAGTTTTAGTCACCATGATCCGACGAATCATTGGGATTCATAGGTCGAATTGGCATAACATGTTATTTTCAGTGCTTTGGGCGTACCGAACCTCAGTCAAAACATCAACATGTTTTACTCCCTTTTAACTGGTTTACGGTTTAGAGGCAGTATTACCCATTGAAAGCGAAATCCTGTCATTGCAAATTGCCGTGCAATTATTACCAGCCACTTCCGAAGAGGAAAAACGTTTATTATACTTAGCTCAATTAGATGAGAATCGACGTAATGCTGCATTAGCTGTCGAAACTCATGCCAAATGGATTAAAGCTCAATATGATCGGAATGTTACACCCCGCAATTTTTCGGAAGGAGATCTAGTCTTACTTTATGATCAAGCAAACAATAAGCTAGGGGTTGGGAAATTTTTACCCATGTGGCATGGTCCGTCTATTTTCAAGTGAAAGCTGGCAAAAGGGGCCTATGAGTTAGAAGATTTTGACGGTGTCTCTTTAGGTAAACCTAGGAATGGGCTTTATCTAAAGCGATATTATGCTTAAAAGATTAGTGTGGAGAATTTTTAGACTAGTTTCTTTCTAAGTTTGGTGTGTTTTTAGATTAGAAAAGCGTACTTTACTTCAGAGAGTGTTTTTCATTGTTATTCCTGCTTATCTTGATTTTACTATTGATATTGTAGATGTCGACGCCTCTCCAAACATACATCGGTTTTGCTAATGGCGCTTGTCGTAGTACACGGAAAATCTCTTTCACAGCTTGGGTTATCTATTCGCCCTCTGACGAGTTAGTATCTATGCATGGGGTAAGCCTCGGTCAAATAATGAACAACATTGCAAAATACAGTGCAGTGATTGAGTTATTATCTGAGTCCATTTCATTTGGAATTCAGAGTTTGATTGTTAATTTAGATTCGGAACTCGTTGTATTACAGCTTAATAGAGTTTATGCCATTAGAAACCGAGTGTTTTTACGATTATTTTTTAGAGTCCGTCTATTGGAATGAGAATTTGATTACATCGAATATCAGCACATTCCAAGATATTTAAATACATTAGCAGATGTAGTTGCTTCTCGAATGTTAAATAGACATTTGCATTAAATCAAACAGTAAATTTAAAAACATCACATAACATGTTTTGCAAGATAACCAATAATAGTAATATAGCATAGCATAGGAGTGCATCAAAATATACATCGTCCTCGATCATAGGTTGAAAAACACCTTATGATTGGCAAAAATGATAGTATAAAAAGTTCAAAAATGAGTCTATAAGGAAATCATCCTATCACTGATGATGATCACGATGAGATACCATTGCTCGGGCCACCCTACATAGGAACCTCCTAAAAGGTCTTGCGACCCCAATCACATAGCGCTGAAGTCTAAGAGGAATGTCATCTATGCTGGTCTCCGGAATATCTGTGGTCAAGCTCTCTAGATGGCCCTCCAATTCGGCCAAGGTCTCTGCTGATTGGTCCTGTGGGGCCGGTGCTGCGGCAGCTGGTTGTCTTCGATCATAGGGCGGGAGAGCAGTTGGTCGTCGTGGACCCACATCTGCATTTAAAACTTTTTACTATTAGTTTTGGGACGATTTGAAAAACAAAAAATATATATATAATTAAAATGTTGAAAACAATTTTACCTCTATCATCCCATTGCTCTCCTGGTGGAAGAGCCATGTTAGGATCACCACGATAATCCATCCGAGCGTATGGAAAATCCTGAATCATAAAGAGTTGGTTCTCTAACCAACGGAAATACTCTGGTGTGAATCGAACAACCTCGGTACCCTCCTCAGGATGGCCGGCCATGACTACAACCCATCTCATAACCCTAGGATCTTGGGGAAGTCCAGCCTCAACAGTAAGTTGTTGTGGAACCAGCATAGGTACCCTCTCTAGGGCAAAGCTAACAACTAAATAACCATATCCAAAGTTCTTTAGCTGTCCATTCTTCACCCTAGTCAATTAGCCCTTCACATTGGCCAATACAGCATCGCACTAGTTGAAGATGGTGCCTTGGAAGCAGTCTACTGCCATGCGCATCTGGGAACCTGTAGCTAGATGCAATGCTACGCTCCCGCAGAGTCTGGTAACAGTAAAGGTGATCACCTTTAGTTCAGGATGGGAGATGGTTTTAACATCTATCCATTTGTCCAGAGTCTGGTCATTACAGAACTCTAGTCGGAGACTAGCGAGAGATTGGCCACCTGGCCTAGATCTGAACAGAGATAATTCCTCACCTCTCTTGGGCAAGCCAGTCAAAAAGTATATGTCATCCAGCTCGATTTTGAGATGGTTTCTACCAATAATGAAGCACCGGTCTTGCGTGCTCCACCTGTTTACCAGCCATTGTAAAAAGTCTACCTGTGCCCTCATGCCAGGTGTTACACAGTATTTTGTCACCGTCCCTGTTACCCCTTCTCCCGTACATTGGAGGACCTATTCCGGGGCCTGTGAGAAGTGACATAACTTGAAAACACCTGCATTGTATCCCTTAAAGTACGTACTCCATATGCCCTAAAGACACCTTCTGCAAAATACCCAAAAATATAGCCCTTTCTCCATTGGCGCTGTTCCACAGTGTATCACTCGTGCCAATGGGGGAGATCCTCCAAAGAGGGCGCGCTAGCTGGCGCTCTGTCTCAGAGTCGCACTAGCGCCAACCCAGTTGGGTAAAGTTTTTAACAAACAAATTTTTGAAGGTTCCTTCTAACCTATCCATGAACTGATTCCAGTTTGAGTTGGTTCAGTTGAGCTTCGAATCTCCGAAGGAGGGAAGTAGTTCTCCACCTCTCATGGAATCTTCCTAATGATAAGGAAAATCCCATGAATCAAGTGGATGGTCTTATCTACTCCTCCTACCTCTATATAAGCTTGTTCTTTCCCCTTTGACAAGCTAGTTAGTAATTCTACTTTTCAAGCTCCCAAATCT
>APFE030100569.1:12582-25085 GCA_000404065.3 Pinus taeda
ATCTTGCAAGAGGCCTTGTTCATCCCTATGAGGCTAAATCTTTAAGGAGGAGATCCATGTCCAAGTAATCAAGGAGAGAGAGGCTTGTTCCCATCCCCTACAAGCTTTGCAAGTCATGTGTTGCTGATCACCCAGCCAAAAAAGGATTTGACGTCAGAACTTTGTTGTATTCTCTTTTGTTTATCAATAATAATAGACGACTATCATTATGGTTCCACTCATGTGTCCTTATTATGATGTTTGAGTTGTATCCTTTCTGACTGATACATAGTTGCATTTATTGGATTCTCTTCTTGTATTTGTCTTGTTCTTTGCATGTGCAGGTGTCTATTCACGAGGATCGTGAGGATTGTGACCAGCTGAAGTGAAAGAACGGAAGCGACGACTCTTCTATGAATATAAGCGTTGGATTCGAGGTAGGCTCTCATCATTGGCCTTTACTTTGCAATTAGGAACCTGCGTGGTTAGCGTTGTTTGATTGTTGCTAGACCCCATTTAGGCTAGTGGGATCGCCTCTGTTCGCAGAGGGGATTTACCTGTACAACAATTTGGCGACTCCACTGGGGAGTTGGCTTTTGCCTTGTTTGTTTATCTTGTCTTGTTGTTTGATTTGTAAACTTTAGATGGAGCCTGAAATCTAGCCAGATAGCCTTCGAAACGCTATTTCTTTGCATTAGCGAAGTAGATCAACGCTACTTCAGTCCATCTTCGGTTTGGTTTGCAAACTGAATGACTTGGGACTAGCCTTGTTCCTTGATTGTTTCCTTGGTTTCTCCCGCTTGTTTAGCTTTCTGGGTTGGATACCTGTGTTGTTTTGCCTCTTGAGAGTACTTAGGTATTGCTGGTTTAGCCTTGGCTCTTTTGTTTTTATTTTTCCATAGCAAACTCGACTGGCGCTAGTTTATAGTATGACAGTCACGCCAATTGGCACATGTTGCACACTTACAACCCGCGTCAATCCCAGAAAGGCGCTAGTTGCATCCTGACAGTCGCGCCAGGCCTGTAAACTTTTGAAGTTTGCTTGGTTCTCAACGTTTTGAGCTTTGGTTTTGTCCTAAGGACCTTTATTAGACTACTGGAGTGTCTTGGAGTGTGATTTGACTGGTTTCAAACGCTACCCTTTGGGTGTTTGCTTTTTTCTACCAATTTCGCATTTAGCCCTAGGGCATCTAGTGGCCTTGTGAATCGAGCCTTCCTAAGGTGTTTTGATCTTTCCGCTGTCCAGTCGACTCTCTTGTTTCCTCCCTTGCACTTGTTTGGTAGTCGTGGATCATTTCGTTGTGTTATTTAGGTGATTTGCTTCATCTTCACTTGAATTCCGCTTCGTCTCACTTTGAGCCTAGATCACACGGCTCATTGTTGTCTTTGGGACCTTTTTTATTCTTTGGATGTTTGATTTGTGTTTTGAGGAACTAAACGTGTGTGTATTGGTTAGAATTTGTTTGTATTATTTCTCAAAATTTCTTTAGTGCATTTTTCCATTATTGAAAAAGAAAATCTCTTTTGCTTTGAAACAGTTAATGAAAATTAGGACTTTTCATTTCGATTAGTGATTTAATGATCTTAAAGGAAGGTTTATTGATTTGCATTAGCTGCATTAGGGAAACTCTTTGTTGTTTGTGATCATTTCGTTTGCATGAAAGCTTTTTAACTCTCTTGTAATTAGCATTCATCAAATGGAATGACATGTTTTGGCATATAGATTTCATTTAGGGATTTTGAGAAATTACATACGGTAGGACCTGAAAATCGAAACTTAACTCAAGATCAATTTAAAATAAATTGAATGAACTTAAAAATGCATTGGAACATAACGCTCACATTCTAGAGGTCTAGGCTAGAGACGTGCTCCGACGTCGTTAAACCTAGTCACTTTTGTTCTCACATTAAGGTTGGGTGATTCCTCCTTGTGTGACTCAACTATGGTCTAGTACGGACTTGTGCTCCCACGTACCATCATGTATATATGGGGAGACTCCACTAGGTTATCATCCTTGATCCATAGGAAGCCGTGTCTGCCGCCTTACAACCCGTAATGCACCGAACACAACATTCGGGAAGATTGACTGCCGTATGGAAATCCTTGGCTTTCATATGATTGCTAAGGTGTATATGCAGTTTTACAGATTGTCTGGTAAACCCCTTGCCTAGTTTCTCCAGAGTAGTCAATTTTTGATCCTTTTCGGACTCCTTAAAAGAAAAGTCTCACTTGAGCATTTGTCACTTTGGGCTCACTAAATATTCGAAGGCGACTAGAGGCATCTTTTGTCCTTTTCTCGACTCTTAAAACATGAAAAGGTCAAGTTGTGTCCTAATCTCTTAAAAATTTATTTGACCACGATTACATTTACCTTGTTAGACCTTTTTTGCGTTAGTTTTGAGTAGGGTATTTTATCGTTAGCTTGTTTATGATTTTTGTTTGATTCGATCATCCTGGCAGATCCATCGATCCCGTCTCCCGTCCCGAGTGACCAAGGGTCTCCTTCTTCTACTACTCCTGAGACACTGGTTTGTGGTGACACTTTCCCTGTTATTCCAAGTGTCCAACCATTGAACTCTCGTGCTCCAGAGGACGAGCTTTACGATTTGTTTTGGAACCCTGTTTGGGAGCCTTCCGAGGAGGATTTTCCCTCTAATCCTACTGGTGTTTCGACCCCGGTGGCTTCTTCTGATATGGAAGACTCATCTCCTGTATCGAGTGGAACACCTGTTATGTCAAGTATTGAGACTCCTATCCCGGCCACATCCCCGGTCATATCTACGCCCTACACTGTTACACCTCTTGGTATTACAGTGCCTGCGCGCTATAGATCTCTGAGGGATGCCATGGGCTCTAGGAATTCCTCTTCTATGTGGGATAATAAAATCGTTCCCACTACGGGATCTTTTGTTTCCTAAGTTCACCATACCGCTGTCACGTCAGTTCCGACCAATCCGACCATTTGTGTCGCATCATCGACTCCGGTTGCTAGTGCCATTACGGCATCTTCCGTCGTAACTACTGTTGCCAGCCCATCCCGTGGTCTGGTACGTAGTGGTCAATCGGCACATGCTACTAGAGTTGTTCATCCTGTAAGAAGTGCCCTACCTTCTTCTGATGCCATTTCAGCAGGGGGGCATATTCTCAATACTTGCATGCTGTCAAAAATCTAGGCGCGCAAGGCTCCTATTATGACCCTATAGGTCATCATTTGTATACCTCCTTGCCAACTCAACCCATGGTTGAGTCTTCAATTCCGTTGAATGTTGCTTAGGGTACCACTGGTTATGGTGGTGGCCAATTCCATCCGGATCAAGGGCAGCCATATTAAGGACCATCATACCAAGGTCAGCCATCCTACACGCAGCCTAATTATGGGCAGCAGTATTATGGCCAAACATATCCAGGGCAACCTGGAGGCTCGCAAGGACAACCCTCCCAGGGAAAACCTTCGACCTCTAGTGGTCCATCTTTTACCTATCTTGGGCAACCTTCTAGAAACCCGGGACAACCTTATGCTCAACAAGGACAACCTGGAGTCCAGCAGGGATACCCTTCAGGTCAACCTTACGGGAATCCGGGACAACGTTACGCGCAACGAGGACAACCTAGAACCCAACAAGGGTACCCTTCTAGGCAGGGTGGCCAACGTTACATATATCAAGGCCAGCCCATTGCTCAGCCTAGTCAGCCATCTGGTCTACAAGTACAACCTTCGATTGCGCAAGGACAACCAAACACCCAGCAAGCTCAACCTTCTGGGCAAGTAGGTCCATTTCAGATCCAACCAGGACAAACTTCCAGCCAGATGGCCCAACCTCAGTCTTCGCAAGGATATCTCTCTGGGCCTGCTCAACCGGGCATGCAGATGGTTCCTGCTTCTCAAGCTCAACCTGGTTACCAGCCCCAGAATCAAACTGGTCTCCAACCGTAAGGTGGGTATCAATCCCAACCTTCTTATCAAATGCAGCCTTCTTCCTAGGCTCAATATGGAGCCCAACAACTGTATGGATACCAGCAACCCCAGGGGCAAAATCAATTTGCCCCGTATCAAAATTATCAACAGCCGCAGGCCACCCTTTATCAAAATTACCAGCAACCAAATTTTGCTCCTGCAGGTCAGTATGGTAACCAATGGGGTGCTGGGGGGCAGATCCAGAATCAACCATCCAGTTATGGATATAACCCTTATGGACAGAGTTCCTATGGACAAGGTACTTTTGTACCTGGTCCGTCCAGACAAGGTCAATGGGGGCAACCAACAACTAGATGGAATTCTGGCCCTACCTCATATCCACAGATGTCCTTCAACCCACAACTACCATTTCTAGCAACATTAGAACTGCCCGATGTGTTGAGGTTAACCAATGATCCTATTTTGCATAATCCACAATGGCCACCAGTTCCAACTAAGATACCCGACGATTGTCCCAAATTCGACGGAAAAGCTGGAGAGGATCCTCAAGCCCATGTAATGACTTATCACCTTTGGTGTTCGTCCAATTCATGGCTTAATGATTTGGTTCAGTTTTGCCTGTTTCAAAGGACTCTCACCGGCTCCGCTGCTAAATGGTACATTGAATTGACCCGTGCGTCTTTTCAAGATTTCAATTCATTGGTAATGGCATTCCTCACTCATTTTCAGTTACCCATTCGGTACGAGACGGGAACCCATCTCCTTACGTCTCTGAAGTAGGACACGGCTACGCATATCTCTGATCATATACATGAATGGAGAAGGCGTCATCGGTTGATCAAGTTTTGGATTCCTGATCAACTCCTCACCGATTGGTTCACAACTTCCTTTGTCCCTAAGATCACACGGGACATTGCTATGGGAGCTTGTGTGACTGAAGAGCAAGCTATCGCGCGTGCCCAGTACCTTGACTTAGTTTATTCTCAGTCAGGTACTTTATATGAGTATTTTCCTGATGCCCCGAGACCCGGTACATCCAAGGCTCCACCAAAGCCATCTGTTGATGGAGTTATTGGCTCTGTAAATCCGTCATCCAAAAAATCATCCTCGAACCCTGGGAAGCAAAAATCGAATGCTTCTAACAAAAACACTTCTCAGGGTGGTTCAAATTCTGGAAGTACTTCTGAGGTCAACGCCGTCCAGTCCACCACGGCGAATAAGGCCTTGAAAGGAAAGAAAAAGGGGAAAGCAAAGAATAAGTCTGAGCAACCTAAACAGGATTCCTCCAAACCTCCATCCGAGGAAGGAGCCAAACGTAAACCCAAGTATCCTTGTCTCATCTGCGATGAGGATCACTATACCAAAGACTGCCCGAGGCGATCCGAGGTTAGTCACTTGTTGAAAGGTGCTCCTGGGATTCCTGCGGTTCTTAAAGAACCTTTCCCCTCTCAACAGACTCAAATGGTGGCTGATCCATCTTCGTCTTCATCTCCCTTTGGTTCCCAAGTCTTCATGGCTGGATCCATTCCTGTTCATGTAACGACTCGAACAAAGGAGTATCCGTCGTCCGCTGGGAAGGAGCCTGAGGTTCCCTCAAGCACTCCTTCGTCCAGTTCTGGTCCGCTCCACATCGAGAGACCTAGTACCGAGACGACAATCCGACCTCCTCCCAAAGGAGTACTTCAGAGATCATCTTACAACCCAAATGCTCGTGCTGTCCAGCACTATAGCATAGTTGAGGACTTAGCGTAGGCTCCGTCGGCTATGTCCGCTTTAGAAGTTCTCCAGAGCTACCCCCCCCAAAGGAAGTCGCTGCTATCGGCCATCGGTGGCATCGACCCGGTAGATTCGGATTTGATCACCTTTGATCTCGAGAGCCATGTCCCAAGACTGCCTCATCAGATCGCCTTTCTCATACAAGTCATCATCAATTCGAAAACGATCCATCGTACAGTTATTGATGAAGGCACGTCAACTTGCATCATGTCTATTGCTTGTTGGAGCGATCGGGTCGCTTACTTTGAGCCAGTCTCCCATGACACTGGAAGCCTTCGATGGGAGAGAATTTCGTCCCTATGGTATTCTTCAACGATTGCCAATTACTTTAGAAGGGAAAACTGTTGAAGTAGAAGTTGAGGTCATTGACGCATATCTTACTTACAACCTCCTTCTGGGCCGGAGTTGGACGTATGCCATGCATGCCGTGGCTTCATCCCTCTTCCGTGTCATTCGTTTCCCTCACTAGGGGAAAATTGTCACGGTAGACTAGCTCTCCTTCTTCACTTCTTCTTCTAAAGGCAATGTCCCTTTCGTGGAGCATACCTCCATCCCTTTCGAGAGTGTGGGAGCCGGGCTCTTCAAAGATCCCGCCCTCATGGGCGTTTTCTCACTCCCACCTCCAAACCTCGCCTCCATCAGTATGATTTCGGTTCGTTCTGATCCCTGGGTCCTCCCCCCCATCGACC
Source organism: Pinus taeda (assembly GCA_000404065.3). Lineage (NCBI taxonomy): Eukaryota > Viridiplantae > Streptophyta > Pinopsida > Pinales > Pinaceae > Pinus > Pinus taeda. Next base: position 18,944 of record APFE030100569.1, read on the forward strand.
AGATAGAATCATGGGGCGAGGAGATGCCGTTGAGTCCCACTGAGCTCAACTACATTGAAATCACTGCTGTATCGGCTCCTCCTATTGAATCTGCTTCTTTAAGAGGAGCTGGACTCATACGACTATTCCCCTTGGCTTGGAGAATGTGCCTCCTCGAATCCATTAAAGGAAATCTTCCCTTCCGACGAAGCCATCATAGAGACCATGTCTCTCGAGGAACCTCCGTGGTCTAATCTTCATCACCGTTCCTCGTTTCTCCCTACGCTTGGTGAAACGTTGGCTTGTCTCGAGTGGTTTGCTCCATGTCTCCCTTCACAACCTCTTCAGACGCCTATTCAGGTATATCAAGTATCGTCTGAAGGAAATTTGGGGAACATTATGCAGACCCAACCTATCGACATCTCTGTCAAACTAGGGATTGTCAAGAACATCTACATAGGAGTCACTTGCACTCCTGAGGAAATTCAAATCTATATAGCTCTTTTTCGCGAGTTCCGTGACGTCTTTGCATGGTCTTATGAAGAGATGCCCGACATTGATCCAAACATCGTAGTGCATGAGATACCTACGTATCCAGGAGCTAAACCTATTCGTCAGCGTTTACGCCCTGTGCACCCCGCAAGGCTGCAGCTATCAAAGCGGAAGTTGAAAAACTTCTTAAAGCTGGTTTCATTGACCCTATCCCACTCACAGACTGGGTCCCTAACATTGTCCCTGTGGATAAAAAGCAGGGTACTATTCACGTCTGTGTCGATTATCGCGATATTAATCGAGCCTGCCTGAAAGATAACTACCCCACACCTTTCATTGACCAGCTCATTGATCACTGTAATGGGAGTGACATATATTTGTTCATGGATGGATTTTCTGGCTACAACCAGATTAATATCGCGCCCGCTGATCAACACAAGACGGACCTTATCTGTCCGTGGGGTACTTTCGCTTATAAAAATCTCCCTTTCAGTCTCAAGAATGACGGTGCCACTTTTCAACGTGCGATGTCTTACAGCCTTATCTAGATGACCTTCCCACTCATTCGGCTAAGCGCCGAGACCATCTGTCGCATCTCCATGAGATTTTTCTCCGCTGTCGACACTACAATATCCGACTTAATCCTCATAAATGTGTCTTCAGCGTAGAATCTGGTTGACTTCTCGGGTTCATCGTCTCCCAAGAGGGCATCCGCTTGGATCCCCTTAAAGTCGAAGCCATTTTGAATCTTCCTCCCCCTGCTTCTTTGCGACAACTGCAAAGTTTGTAGGGTAAAGCAAATTTCTTATGATGATTTATCCCGAATTATGCCGAGGTGGCAAAAGGTTTCTCGCGGTTACTCAAGTGCGACACCCCGTTTCGATGGGATGCCATAGCTGAGGAGTCTTTTGCACATCTTAAAACTCTTCTGGTTTCCACCCCTTTGTTGCGGCCTCCGAATTATCATCGCGATTACACGTTGTATCTGGCCGCTGCTGACACCACCATTGGTATGGTTCTGGTTCAGGATGACGATGATGGCACTAAACACGTTATCTATTACCTTAGCCGCAATTTTTTAGACACGGAATATCAATATGCTTATGTCGAGAAGTTGGCCCTCGCTGCTGTTTGCGCTGTTCAATGCTTCTGTCATTACATCTTGTTGCGTACCACGACAATGATCTCCAATTGCAACCCTATGACCTACATTTTGTCACGCTAGTTGCTGGGGGTCAAATACTCGAAGTGGATAGTCATCCTCCAAGAGTTTGACTTGGAATTTACCGCTACCAAGTCTAAGAAATCACTTGTCTTTGCTGAGCTGTTGTGTTCTTTGCCATCCACTACTGCCTCCTCTCAGTTAGAGGATTCCATTCCAGACGAAACTCTCTTGCTCATTAGCACCCACGATCCCTGGTACGGGGATATTATTGTCTACTTGCAGATGTCCTCCTTCCATCCCGAGACCTCCAAGGATGCTCGCCAATAGATCTGACATCAAGCCCAACCATATTGCATCGTTGGGGACACCCTGTACCGTCTCGGTGTTGATTCTGTTCTTCGCCGATGTTTGACTTTCGAAGAAGCAGAGAGAGTTTTGAATGACTGCCACTCTGGTGCATGTGGTGGTCACATGTCTGGATATGCCACCGCACAGAAAATCCTCCGTGCCAGTTATTTCTGGCCCTCCATTTTCAAGGATTGCATTCTTGTTGTCCATTCGTGTCATGAGTGCCAGATTTACCAACGGAAGATGCGTGCACCCCCTGCTCCACTACACCCTGTTGTAACCGTCGACCCTTTTGCCAAATGGGGCATCGATTATGTGACCTGTAACCCTCGCTCGGCTGAGGGGCATGGCTACATCATCATTGCTGTTGATTATTTCACGAAATGGGCCGAAGGCGATCACATCGCGGCACAGTTTTTGTTCAACCATGTTATTTCGCGGTTCAGGGTACCCCAAGCCATCATCATTGATCACGGAAAGCATTTTTGTAATCACATGATGACTGAGTTAACAACCCATTTGGGCCTTAGGCATGATAGTTCGACCCCGTACTATCCTCAGGCAAACGGTCAAGTGGAAGCCGTGAACAAGGTTTTGGTCACGATGCTTCAACGAACTGTTGGCATGCATAAGTCCAATTGGCTTCTGATGTTGTTCTCTGCTCTGTGGGCCTATCGTACCTCCGTGAAGGACGCCACTGGTTTCACTCCTTTTCAGTTAGTTTACGGACTGGAGGTGACCCTTCCTATTGAGTGTGAGATTCCTTCATTAAAGATAGCCGTCGAATTGCTCCCTGATACTACTCTAGTAGAAGAGCGTCTTCTTTACTTAGAAAGGCTGGATGAGACTTGTCGTCTAGCCTCCTTAGCTATTGAAGCTCAGAAGAAGCGAGTGAAAACTCACTTCGATAATACTGTTAACCCCCACTCTTTCATTGAGGGAGACTTAGTACTGCTCTATGATCAAGCTAACGATAAGCTGGGGGCAGGAAAACTCGAGCCTATGTGGCATTGGTCCTACATTGTGAAAAGAGTTTTGCAAAAAGGCACCTACGAGCTTATTGATTATGAAGGCAATCCCCTGGATAGGCCCTGAAATGAGCTTTATCTTAAAAAATACTATGCATGAGTCTAGGAACTCTCTTTTTGTACATACGTGTGCTTTCAGCAAGTGTGTTGTGTGTGCATGTTTTTATATTTTTATCTTGGTATGTCGGCGTGATTGCCGCTTATTGTGTCTTTTGCTTCTTGAACAGATGTCTTGATCACCTTACGTTGGTTTCGCTGATGGTGCTTCCCACAGTACACGCAGCTTGTCATCTGCGGCATGGGTGATCTATGATCCTCATGGTGAGTTAGTAGACATTCAAGGGGTTTGTCTAGGTTGTACAATGAACAATGTTGCTGAATATAGTGTTGTGATTGAATTATTAGTTGAGGTGATTAACCTCGGCATTCGCACATTAGTTGTGAACTTGGACTCTCAACTTGTGGTCCACCAACTCAAAGGGCGTTATTCCGTCAGAGATCATCAGATTTTAAGGTTGTATTTATGTGTTAAGTTATTAGAAAGGGATTTTGATTTCATTACTTATCAGCATATTCCAAGACGACTTAATACGTTAACCGATGCATTAGCTAATTATGTGTTGGACAGGCATTTGCATAACATGTGATTCCACATAACACAAGAAGCATAAAGTACAATAAACCATAAAAGATATGTATATATATATATGTGTGTGTGTGTGTGTGTGTCCAAAATTTTTGCACCCTGTGCATCATCAAAAAATAATACATGTTTGTCTGAATACATCCGGAGACAACATGTCTCTCAAAAAATATGCATGAAAAGAAAAGCCTAGATATCTAGTCTCGGTGGTGCTCATGGTAGCACGTCACCGCTCGCACTAGACACCTCAGGAGCTAGTGGATACGAGTTGGCAGCCCTACTGTGTGCCTCTGGTACGCTAGCGGGACATCCGCTAGCCGAGCATAATCTGGAATCCCTTGAGTGATAGCCTCGAGGTTCTGGATAAGCTCCCCTCTGTCACCGCCCTCCTCCTGAGGATTTGCTGCTGCTGCTACTGGATGTCTCCTCGCAACAGGAGATAGGCCAGCTGGACGCTCTGGGCCGGCATCTGCATATGCATATAAAGGTCATTAGGACAAGCATGTACTAACAAAAAAAATCATAAAAATACAAAATCAAAAAAATGAGGACGTACCAATCTCCTCGTCCCAGTCCTCTCCATCCGGCAAGGAAAGGTCAGGGTCTCCGGTGAAGTCTGTCCCCGCATACGACCAGTCTTCCACCACTATCAGTTGGCGGCAAAGCCACCCGAAGAACTCCCGTCTAAAGGACATCTACTGGCTGCCACCACCCCTCGGCATCAGTGCCGCCCATCGAGCCATCCTCGGCTCTCAAGGTGTTGGGTATGCTACAAAGGCCCCTTGGCCCTAGAAGCTTGGGACATGTTCCAAGAAGAACGTCACGAAGATGGAATCGTACCCGAACTATTGCAGCTTGCCCCGCTTGGCCTTTGTTAGCTGCCTCTTCATATTGGTCGTCACAACTAATGCCCAATTGAAGATTGTCAGGCTAAGGCACTCCATTGCTAATAACAGGTGGTCCTTCGTAGCTTCATGGAGCGCTTGTGCCCCCGCAACTTGTGTAAAGGTGAATATCAATGCTCTCAGTGTCAGGTCCTGAACGGTGGGGATATCCACCTTCGAACTGCCCTGCCCATATTTTTCCTCTGGGCAAACTCGAGCCTTCACCTCATCCATCTTCTCTTCAGATGGCCTGCTCCCAGTCAATCGAGGCACCGGCCCTCGTCGTGACAATCCAGTCAAGAAGTAGACATCAGACACGTCTAACTCCAGCACCTGATCCCGTATCCGGAACACCTGTTCCTCTACATCCCACAAGTCGATCAAGTACTGCAGGAGCTCTGGATGAGCTCGTAAATAGGATAGCATGAAGTATTTTTTGAGCCCACACGCTTTGAGAGCTTCCATGCAATCCTCATCAGCTAGGGCCAATGTGTCCACTCGGTCATGTTCCTGTTCCTTCCATACAATCACCATTTTTATGGATTGCCCTGCAAATACAAGCCAAAATAGTGAATTAGACTCTCATGTAACTTGAAATTGCAGGAAACTAGGGTGTGAATTTGTTAAAATTTTCCAAAAAATGTGCACTGCCGTTGGCGCGAATGTTTCTAAAACAGTCGCGCCCATGGGCGCGCGCCCTATGGGAAACTTGCCCCATTGGCGCGGGTCCGTGCTCGAAACCTGTGCCAATGGGCGCAACCCCTAAAATTAAAATCCTCCCCATAGGAAATGAAAATGCAACAAAAAACAAATTCTAAACATATGAAAATGGAGCTAAGGACAAGACCGCTTACCTGGCACTGACGACGCTCGAAATGGTCCACTGGATTGGTCGCAATCACCAACTGAAGGTCACACTCCAAAAAGCCCTAATGTCGCTCTCCAAAGGTAAAAAGTGAAAAGTAATTTTTATTTTACCATTTTCACCATTTTATAGCCTTTTTACCCTAAATAGGCTTTAAAAAGTCATTTTATGAATATTTGTGTCGAAAATGGGTTTTACGCCGATTTTTTGTGCAGCGACAGGTGTTTATGCAGCTTTCATGGTGAAACGAGTTGTATTTTATACTTTTTCGGACTCGGTAAATACACGAAAAAGTCACTTTGGAGTCATATTTTTCTCTTTTCTGACTCTCTAAACGTGAAAAGAATGCTGAGTTGGTCCTCTCGACTCGTTACACGGACATGAGAGGCAGTCGTCTTTAAACCCTTTTCCGACCGTTTAAAAACGAAAAGATCGTCGGACCCTTGTCATTTCCGGTTCGTTAACGGTCATGAAGCGACATGGCTTTAATCTCTTTTTTAATTTTTCAGATCAGAGTCACTACTTATGAAAAGTATTCCTTGGTCGTGATGATCGGGCGGTTCTTTCGAGCATGGTTTTATACTTTTTCGGGCTTGAGAGACACAACTTTACGAAAAAGGACACCCCTGGAGTTTCCTTTTCGCTGTCTTTTCAAACTCTCTAAATATGAAAAGACGCCGAGTTCTTCCTTTGTCAAACTCGTTAAAAACTTAATGACATCGGATTCCGTCGAAATGA
>APFE030100569.1:29844-58574 GCA_000404065.3 Pinus taeda
AGGGGGCAATCTGTTACACAAAAAATTGTCACCATGACTTTCTACAGTTTGTATGAGTCCATCAACACTCATACATACCTCCTTTGCAAGTCTTAAGCCTCATCTTTTCATGTCAAGCCTTGAAAATGGGAGAAAGACCTTAAAAATATCTTAAATCCTGGTTTCGCACTTTCTCCTAGCATTGCCTGCGGTGCTGCACCCAACGTTCATGTTTCTTGCGAACCTGACCGCTTTGTATGTTGAGTAATGGGTGCGAACCCCTGTAAAAGTTAAAAAGGCGTGAGTTCATTCTTAAAAACTCATCTTGGGTCACTTCTAGACACTTCTAGAAGGAATATTGCGTTGGCAAGTCCGCTCCACCTTGGTTCATCCATTCCATAACTAAGGGAGCTAACTCCATGATATGAGGTGCTTATCCCATTGAAGGAGGAACTTATCCCTTCAATGGTGGACCTGCAACTTCCTCCATTTGCACTATAAATTCAGGCATTGGGCTGATTGTAGGAGAGGTTGAAAGATGAATATTCTTGAGGGTAAATGCTTCTGGAAATTAGACTTCCTTTTTGAGCTTGTGAGAGGAGAGATCACATACCTTTCATGTCATTTGGGAAGTTAGTGAGGCTTGCCAAAGTAGAGGAGACTCCTGCTGGACCCTGGAAAGAACTTGTGCAACATCAAGGCAAAGGTTGTAAGGTTCTTTTATTCATAAAGTTAAAACAATCAAGTTTTTTTTTCTCAATGAACTGTCTCTAATGGTTTATTTTATGAGCTCCTTGATCTTCATAATGAACATGTTTTATTATAATATCTATGCAAGTGTTCTTTGATGTGTGTTTGTTTGTGTATACAGGTTATTGACAAGGAACTGCTTGAAGCTATTGGAATAAAACTGCCACACACAAGCATTGGATCGAGGTAGGGTCTATTACACCTCTTAGTTTTCGTTTATGAATTGAAACATGTTTATAGAAAAGTAGATTTGCTTGTGCTCTTTGTTGCTAGATATCATTCGATACTAGGGAGATTGGTCTTGTCTGCAAGAACGATTTATTCGGCCAACAAAAGAAATTAGTATTAGTAACTATACCTCACAAGAAACCATACCCATTAGGATGGTTGAATGATAAAGCACAACTACAAGTGACTAGACAATGCAAACTCAAGTTTTCTTTTGGGTCAACATTTGTAGATGAGGTTGAGTTAGACGTAATTCCTTTAGATATATATGGAATTGTTTTAAGAAGTCCTTACTTGTATGATAGAAAAGCTATTTTCTATAGAGCTGAGAACAAGTATCTACTTGTTAAATATGGAATTGAATACTTTGTAAGAGCTCACAAGCTCAAGAATAATTATACTCATAAATTTTGGGCAGACGAAAAGAATGATAAAATCATGCAAACAATTCTTACTAATGGTTGTAAAGGAAAAGAAACCTGATAAAACCAATGTATTTGAGGGCTGTAATGCTTAGCAGCAAGCTGATGTAGAAAACATTATTTCAGAGAATGATGTCCTATTTCAAGAACCTAAAGGTCTGCCACCCAAAAAGGAAATAGTACATGATATTATTTTGCAGCAGGATGTTCCATTGCCTAACATTGGAATGTACATGTTTTCTGCTTTAGAGAATGCTAAAATCAAGAAGCAGGTGCAGGAGTTGGTCAAGAAGGGGTTCATCAGGCCTAGCACATGACCATGTGGGTCACCAATCTTTTTGGTGAGAAAGAAAGATGGCTCGTGGAGAATGTGCATTGACTACCGAGCACTGAATAAGATAACAATAAAAAATCGTTATCCCCTTCCTTGCATAGATGATCTTTTAGATCAATTGAAGGAAGTTGTTTATTTCACCAAGCTGGATTTGCATAGTGGATACCATCAGTTCAGAGTTGCAGAGCAAGATGCATGGAAGACTGCTTTCAAAACAATGCAAGGATTGTATGAGTGGTTGGTTATGCCTTTTGGCTTGACCAATGCCCTTGCTACTTTCATGAGATTAATGAATGATGTACTCAGGCCTTTTCTTGATGATTTTGTTATTTTGTATCTGGATGACATTCTGATTTTTAGTAAAACATGGGAAGAACACTTAAAGCATGTTAAGTAGACATTAGATGTTTTTAAAAGAGAAAAAATTTATGTTAAACTCTCAAAATGTGAATCTGGCAAAACATCTCTAAATGATTTGGGTCATATAGTAGGGGGTGGTGATTTGAAAATAGATCCCTCGAAAGTGGCAGTCATTGTAGATTGTCCTAAACCCAAGTCTGCTATAGAAGTGAGAAGCTTCTTAGGAGCAGCACAATATTGGAGGAAGTTCATTTCTAATTTTTCCTCAATTGCAGCTCCCTTACATGCTTTGATAGGATTGAACAAAGTGTTTCAGTGTGGAGGCAAACATCAGAAAGCCTTCGACACCTTGAAAGAAAAGACCATTCGAGATCCAAATAGATGCCAATGACTATGCCATGAGAGTAGTGTTGACATAGCATAGTAAACCCATATGTTATCATTCTGAGACTTTTAATCCTGCAGTAGTTAACTATCCTACATATGATAAAGAATTGTATGCATTAGTTCAAAGTGTGAAAAAGTGGAAACATTGCTTAATGGGCAAGGAGACAATAATACATACTGATCATCAACCACTTCAATATCTACACTCCTAGACTAAGTTGCAGCAATCAAGACACTACAGATGGATGGGTTTTCTACAACAGTTTCATTTAGTCATCAGATATAAAAGGGCATACATAACAAAGTTGCAAACATGTTATCTAGACCCATTATAAATGCATCTACTATACTTAAGCATAATTTTGCACTACATGAAAGCTACATTGAACAATATGCTCAAGATATAGACTTTAAAGGTGTATATGCAACTTTGAGTCGAGGCAAAAAGGTAGAAGAATTCGATTATCATGTGAAGGACCGATTCTTATATCATTGTGGGAAACTCTGCATTCCACAAACAAAGAGAGTAAAGAAAATTAGAGAGGCATACACTTCTCTAATATCAGGTCACTTTGGGGTAAGTAAAACAGTTGCACAGCTGCAAAGATTTTTCTATTGGCCGAAAATGAATGAGACAGTTTCTAGATATGTAAGAGGGTGTAATATGTGTGCTAAAAGCAAGCCCAGCAATGGAAAACTAGGCTTGTACACTCCCCTACCAGTTCCTTCTCACCCTTGGGAAAGTGTTTCCATGGATTTTGTTGGAGGATTGCCTAAGTCTAGAAAAGGTCATGATTATCTGTATGTGCTTGTGGATAGGTTCAACAAAATGTGTATTTTGATACCTTGTAATAAATAGATTACAGCTGAACAAACTGCAAAATTATGCTTTGAACATGTATGGGTTCATTTTGGATTACCCACTTTTATTGTATCTGATCGAGACACCCGATTTGTGGGGAATTTTTGGTCAAGTCTGTGGGAGCTGATGGACACCCAACTGAAGAAAAGCACAACTTTTCATCCACAAACCGATGGCCAGACAGAAGTAGTTAACAGGACAGTGATCCAGTTACTCAGGGGATATTGCAGCAACATCCTAAGCTTTGGGATGAACATTTGTGTTATGTGCAACATGCTTACAACAGAGCAAAACACTCTTCTACACAGAGATCTCCTTTTGATACCTGCTTTGGTTTCATACCAATCTCTCCTTTGGATTTTGTTTTTGGTAAAGATACCATAGTTGATGGACACAGTGATGTGGACAAGGCAACTAGGTTCATTGAACAGATCCAGGAGATCCACTAGGCAGTACAGGAACAACTGGAAGAGAGCCAAGCCAAATACAAGGCTAGGCATGACAAGCATCTGATGGAGCATAGTTTTTAAGTTGGAGATTAGGTCTGGCTGTATATCAGCAAGGACAAGATGCAAGGTGAAGGTAAAAAGCTAAAGCCTATCAGGTATGGACCTTTTAGAATACTTGAGAAGATTGGTGAAAATGCTTTTCGCCTTGATCTACAAGCTTACATGCACATCTACGCAGTCATAAATGCAGATTGCTTGAGATTGTTTGAACCTTCAATGATTGAGGATCCTGAAGAGAAAAGTCAATTACCTTCTATTGATGACCTGTTACTTGAATATTTTAATGAATTGCAGGAAGACACAGTCTTGGATAGGAAGGTGAGGACGACGCGCAAAGGAGATGTTGAGTACCTCAGAATTGGACTCAAAGGTTTGAATCCAAGCAGTGCAAAGTGGATTGAGATCAGGCAAGTGAGACAGCAGTACCCTCACTTAGTCGATGCTTGAAAGAAACCAACTTTTGGTGGCCCAAAATATTTTCAGTGGGAAGGCCATGATCCGAATTGGATCCATAAAGAATGATTAAACAGAACCATGGTTGTACCAGGTCGGGACAAACTTCTAAAAATTCCAAAATAGTGATAAAAAATACCCTGAACCAGTGGCAATGGCAGCCAACATGGAATGACGAGGACCTCGGTTAAATCACGCTAGCTGAGGCCCATGGAGACTGTGCGGGATGCCGAATTAGCCCCTGGGAGCCCCGGATCGAGAAACAGAGGTGGATTTTGATGCGTGATTAGTCTAATCGTGCATCATTAGGTGAAAAGGGCAGAAATGGAGAAGAACCGGGCACTTGGATGGGTCGGGAGTCAGAGAACTGCGGGCGAAAAGTGAAAAAGCACAAAAGGACAAGGCGGGACCCGTGCTTCAAAAAACCAACGGTATTGATCGGGGCGCCCTCAAACGGTAAGTGGTTTTGAAGAAATTGGAGCGATCCCACTCAATGATCGACGCGTGGCAAGCGGGGGAGAGAGGAAACCATAGTTGATCGAGCGTTAATGGTCGAGCAAGTCAACCACTCGCAATGTGCATATGGCATTGGATCTGGAGGCCCCAAATCGGACGATTGAGATCGCGCTTGATGGGGGAAGCGGAATCGACAAAGGAATGAGCCATGATTTAGAAGGATTTGAAGTCTGTTTTGACCACCACAGTGGAGGAAGACTTCATCCATGATGTAACCGAAGAATTGAACCAACGAAGCAAGCTAGTGCGTTACAGGAGGACATGTGGCCACTCCCTGTGAGCCAATGATGATGCTGAGCCAGGGAACTCCAAGCGCAGCTGCAGAAGGCGATTCGACAGAGGTGGAAGAGGAACTAAACATACATGGAAATGAATGGCTTAAAGCCATGAACAGAGACAGAATATACAGTCAGTTAGAGAGAGAGACAGAGGAACCAGAATCCGAGAGGAGGACGGAACACAGGGAAAAAGACAGTGAAGCAAAAACAGAAGAGGACAGAGGGCCTAGCTGACCAAAGGCAGCGCCGAGCACTAGAGAGCTTGAGGGATTCAAGCCATCCCAGAGAGGATCTGTCTGGACTGAGCACCACATTGGGCTCTTTCCATTGTAGACCAGAAGGTCACAAAGCTGGTAGGAAAATGAGTTTGTGCACTTCAGTGGCTTAGGCAATCCAAGAACCACCATGCCAAGCAAATCTATTCAGGTGACTCATATTGAGCTCCTGCCTTGTAATTCTATGCTTGAAACACAATAAAATAAGGCCACCACTGAAGCTGGACCGGAGATGTATCCCTGGAGAATAAGGTGAACTCCTTATTCTTATATTTGCTTACTGTATTTCTCTACTGTCTTTCCATTAAATTGTCTGTGTATTGGCAATCTGATTGATCAGTTGCTTAAATAACATAGACACACACATCGGTATATAGACACACACATCGGTATATGAGTCTGTAATACCTTCATTTAATAAATCTTTAACCGAGGTCACTCATAGGGTGATTATCAGATCAAGAGGTATCAGAGCTTTAGGTTGTAAGGTTAGACAAGCTTGTGTTGGTTTAGCTGTTGAATGCTTAGTAGATCAAAGCTCAAATTAGGAGAAGGAGAGTTGGTCAAAACTAATCCTGAAATTGGGAGAGTCTATCCTCGGAAGATAGTGTCAGAGGAAGGTTCTATGGGGCCAGACCCTCAATTCATAGAGAGTTTCCTAGCTATAAAGTCTATGGTCGAAGAAATTTATAGGGACTTTAGAAAGCACAAGGATGAATATTCGTCAGGTTCTAAACAAGATAAAGAAGAAGATGAGTCTCATTCCAATGACCACTCAAAAGGAAAAGGGAAAGAGGAAAGCTTTCTCAAATGTCCTAATAGCCTTGTGCATAATAAGAAAGCATCTTTGATTAAGCTAGATGTTAAATTTGATTTTCTTGTATATGATGGAGAGCTAAATGCTGAAAAATTGGACAATTGGATTAGACAAATTGATGTGTATTGCAGAGTGCAAAACATCGACTCAGACAAGAGCAAAATTCAGCTGGCAAGCCTACGCCTAGGAGGCACTGCCTTGGTTTGGTGGGAAGGCAGAACCCAAGCTGACATGGAGAGACATGGTAAGACTATCTCTGTATGGAGTGACTTTGTTTCTGTAATCAAGAAGCAGTTCTATCCATTGGCCTACATGCAATAAGCCATGATGAGTTGGCAAACTCTTCAACGATTAAAAGGGCAAAGTGTGTAAGGGTAAACTCAAGAATTTAGAAAGAGAGCATTGATTCTAGGGATCTCATTAGACTCACCAGAGACTCTTTTGAAGTAAATTGGTGGTCTACACAACTACATGAGGCATACCATCCTCATGTTTAATCCCACTAGTATAGATAAGGTATCTATGCAAGTTACTCATCTAGAAGTTAGAGGAAAGAATAGAAATCCAGAAGTTGGGGACCATCCCAACCCACTACAAGCAAGAGCAAGGAGAAAAGAAAGCATAAGTGGAAAGAAAAGAAGGCTAACACTACATAGAAAAGCAAAGTTTCATGCACTCACTGTAAAAAGGAGGGGCATGATGATGAGCACAGTTAGATTTTGCATCGAGAGCTGAGACCTAAGAAGTCCAAGGGCAAGAAGAAGAAGATTGCTGCAGCTATTCAGAAAGATTTGGGATCAGACTCAAGAGATGAAACAATCATTGCAGCCACAGGTATAAAAGGTAAGAATTCTGAAGCGTCTACTAGTAATTCTGCTCAAACTATTATTGATGAAGAACATGAGAGAAAAAGACATGAGATTTTCCATATTCAAGTTATTTCCAAACATCAAAAGATTGATACTTTGTTTGATAGTGGCTCACAAGTAAATTTTATTTCTGAAGCAATTGTAAAGAAATTGGGATTTGCAACTACACCTCACAAGAAAGCATACCCATTAGGATGGTTGAATGATAAAGCACAACTACAAGTGACTAGACAGCGCAAACTCAAGTTTTCTTTTGGTTCAGCATTTGTAGATGAGGTTGAGTTAGACGTAATTCCTTTGGATATATGTGGAATTGTTTTAGGAAGTCCTTACTTGTATGATAGAAAATATATTTTCTATAGAGCTGAGAACAAGTATCTACTTGTTAAAGATGGAATCGAATACTTTGTAAGAGCTCCCAAGCTCAAGAATAATTATACTCTCATAAATTCTGGGCAGATGAAAAGAATGATAAATTCATGCAAACAATTCTTACTAATGGTTGTAAAGGAAAAGAAACCTGATAAAACCAATGTATTTGAGGGCTGTAATGCTCAGTAGCAAGCTGATATAGAAAACATTGTTTCAGAGTATGATGTCCTGTTTCAGGAACCTAAAGGTCTACCACTCAAAAATGAAAAAGTACATGATATTATTTTGCAGTAGGATGTTCCATTGCCTAACATTGGAATGTATAGGTTGTCTGCTTTAGAGAATGCTGAAATCAAGAAGCAGGTGCAGGAGTTGGTCGAGAAGGGGTTCATCAGGCCTAGCATATCACCATGTGGGTCACCAATCGTTTTGGTGAGAAAGAAAGATGGCTCGTGGAGAATGTGCATTGACTACAGAGCACTGAATAAGATAAAAAACAAAAATCGTTATCCCGTTCCTCACATAGATGATCTTTTAGATCAATTGAAGGAAGTTGTTTATCTCACCAAGCTAGATTTGCAAAGTGGATACCATCAGGTCAGAGTTTCAGAGCAAGATGCATGGAAGACTGCTTTCAAAACAAAGCAGGGATTGTATGAGTGGCTTGTTATGCCTTTTGGCTTGACCAATGCCCCTGCTAATTTCATGAGATTAATGAATGATGTACTCAGGCCTTTTCTTGATGATTTTGTTATTGTGTATCTGGATGACATTCTGATTTTTAGTAAAACGTGGGAAGAACACTGAAAGCATGTTAAGCAGACATTAGATGTTTTGAAAAGAGAAAAACTTTATATTAAACTCTCAAAATGTGAATTTGGAAAAACATCTCTAAATTATTTGGGTCATATAGTAGGGGGTGGTGAATTGAAATAGATCCCTCTAAAGTGGCAGGCATTGTAAACTGGCCTAAACCCAAGTCTGCTACGGAAGTGAGAAGCTTCTTAGGAGAAACACAATATTGGAGGAAGTTCATTTCTAATTTTTCCTCAATTGCAGCTCCCTTACATGCTTTGACGCGGTTGAACAAGGTGTTTCAGTCGGGAGGCAAACATCAGAAAGCCTTCAACACCTTAAAAGAAAATATTAGTACAACACCTGTACTAGCATTACCTGATCTACAAAGTCCATTGGAGATCCAAACAGAGGCCAGTGACTATGCCATGGATGCAGTGTTGACACAACACGGTAAAGCCATATGTTATCATTCTGAGATTTTTAATCCTGCAGTAGTTGACTATCCTACATATGATAAAGAATTGTATGCATTAGTTCAAAGTGTGAAAATATGGAAACATTAAAAGAGACAGTAATACATACTGATCATCAACCACTTCAATATCTACACTTCCAAAATAAGTTGCAGCAATCAAGACACTACAGATGGATGGGTTTTCTACAACATTTTCATTTAGTCATCAGATATAAAAAGGGCATGCATAAAAAAGTTGGAGACATGTTATCTAGACCCATTATAAATGCATCTACTATACTTAAGCATAATTCTGTACTACATGAAAGCTACATTGAACAATATGCTCAAGATACAGAATTTAAAGATGTATATGCAACTTTGAGTCAAGGCAAAAAGGTAGAAGAATTGGATTATCATGTGAAGGACCGACTCTTATATCATTGTGGGAAACTCTGCATTCCACAAATAGAGAGAGTAAAGATAATTAGAGAGGCACACACTTCTCTGATATCAGGTCACTTTGGGGTAAGTAAAATAGTTCCACAGCTGCAAAGATTTTACTATTGGCCGAAAATGAATGAGACAATTTCTAGATATGTAAGAGGGTGTACTATGTGTGCTAAAAGCAAGCCCAACAATAGAAAACTAGGCTTGTACACTCCCCTACCAGTTCCTTCTCACCCTTGGGAAAGTGTTTCCATAGATTTTGTTGGAGGACTGCCTAAGTCTAGAAAAGGTCATGGTTATTTGTATGTGGTTGTGGATAGGTTCAACAAAATGTGTATTTTGATACCTTGTAATAAACAGATTATAGCTGAACAAACTGCAAAATTATTCTTTGAACATTTATGGGTTCATTTTGGATTACCCACTTCTATTTTATCTGATTGAGACACTCGATTTGTGGGGAATTTTCGGTCAAGTCTGTGGGAGTTGATGGACACCCAACTGAAGAAAAGCACAACTTTTCATCCACAAATCGATGGCCAGACAGAAGTAGTTAACAGGACAGTGATCTAGTTACTTAGGCGATATTGCAGCAAACATCCTAAGCTTTGGGATGAACATTTGTGTTATGTGCAACATGCTTACAAGAGCAAAACACTATTCTACACAGAGATCTCCTTTTGAGACCTGCTTTGGTTTCATACCAAGGTCTCCTTTGGATTTTGTTTTTGGTAAAGATACCATAGTTGATGGACACAGTGATGTGGACAAGGCAACTAGGCGGTACAGGAACAGTTAGAAAAGAACCAAGCCAAATACAAGGCTAGGCATGACAAGCATCGGATGGAGCATAGATTTCAAGTTGGAGACCAGGTCTGGCTGTATATCAGCAAGGACAGGATGCAAGGTGAAGGTAAAAAGCGAAAGCATATCAGGTATGGACCTTTTAGAATACTTGAGAAGATTGGTGAAAATGATTTTCACCTTGATCTACCAGCTTACATGCACATGTACTCGGTCATAAATGCAGATTGCTTGAGATTGTTTGAACCTTCAATGATTGAGGATCCTGAAGAGCAAAGTCAATTGCCTTCTGTTGATGACCTTCTACCTGAGTATCTTAATGAATTGTAGAAATACACAGTCTTGGACAGGAAGGTGAGGACGACGCGCAGAGGAGATGCTAAGTACCTCAGAATTGGACTCAAAGGCTCGAAGCCAAGCAGTGCAAAGTGGATTGAGATTGGGCAAGTGAGATAGCGGTGCCCTCACTTAGTTGATGCTTGAAAGAAAACCAACTTTTGGTGATCCAAAATCTTTTCAGTGGGAAGGTCGTGATCTGAATTAGATCCATAAAGAATGATTAAACAGAACCATGGTTGTACCAAGTTGGGACAAACTTCTAAAAATTCCAAAACAACAATCAAAAACACTTTGAACTAGTGGCAATGGCAGCCAGCGTGGAATGACGAGGACCTCGATCAAAGCGCACTAACCGAGGCCCATGGAGACTGTGTGGGAGGCCGAATTAGCCCCTGGGAGCCCCGGATTGGGAAACAGAGGGGGATTTTGATACGCGATTAGCGCTAATCGTGCATCGCTGGGAAAAAAGGGCCGAAATGGAGAAGCCTCGAGCACTCGGATGCATGGGGAGTCAAAGAACCGTGGGCGAAAAGCGAAAAAGCACTAAAAGACAAGGCGGGACCCGCGCTCCAAAAAACTAACAGTATTGATCGGGGCACTCTCAAATGGAAAGCGGTTTTGGAGAAATTGGAGGGATCCCACTCAACGATCGACACGTGGCAAGTAGAGGAGAGAGAAAATCACTGTTGATCATGCTTTAACAGTTGAGCAAGTCAACCACGAGAAATGTGCATATGGCATCGGATCTGGAGGCCCCAGATCAGATGGCTGAGATCGCGCCCGATGGGGGGAAGCAGAATCGTCGAAGGAATGAGCCACGACTTAGAAGGATTTGAAGTCCATTTTGACTGCCATGGTGGAGGAAGACTTCATCCACGATGTAACCGAAGAACTGAACCAACGAAGCAGGTTGGTACATTATAGGAGGACATGTGGCCACTCCCTGTGAGTCGATGATGACACTGAGCCAGGGAACTCCAAGCGCAGTTGCAGAAGGTGATTCAACAGAGGTGGAAGAGGAACTGAACAGACATGGAAATGAATGGCTTAAAGCCATGAATAGAGACAGCATATACAGTCAATTAAAGAGAGAGAGACAGAGGAACCAGAATCCCGAGAGGAGGACGAAACACAGGGAAAAAGACAGTGAAGCAAAAGGAGAAGAGGACAAAGGGATGAGCTAACCAAAGGTAGCACCAAGCAGCAGAGAGCTTGAGGGATTCAAGCCATCCTAGAGAGGATTTATCCGGACTGAGCACCACATTGGGCTCTTTCCATTGTAGACTAGAAGGTCACAAAGCTAGGAGGCAAACGAGTTTGTGCACTCCAGTGGCTTGGGGAATCCAAGAACCACCCTACCAAGCAAATATGTTCAAGTGACTCATATTGAGCTCCTGCCTTGTAATTCTCTACTTGAAACACAATAAAATAAGGCCACCCCTGAAGCTGGACCAGAGATGTAGCCCTGGAGAATAGGGTGAACGCCTTATTAATTTCTTGTGTTCTTGTATTCGCTTACTGTATTTCTTTGCTGTCTTTCCATTCAATTATCTGTGTATTGGCAATCTGATTGATCCGTTGCTTAAATAACATAGACACACACACCGGCGTATGAGTCTATAATACCTTCATTTAATAAATATTTAACTGAGGTCACTTATAGGGTGATTATCAGACCAGTCTCCCATTTTAAAATTGTAAATTACCTTCACTTATGCTAAGGAAAGAAACAATCAAAATCAAACAAGGATATGAAAAATAATAGGATTGTACTATTGATAGTTCCCCAACAACAATGCAAAAAAATATGGGCCTTTTAATTAACTTTCTAATTGTTTAGAAATGACAACAAAATTTTGTGTATTTAATTATCAATTGAGGTTTGTATATGGAACTTTCAAACTATTGTGTACCGTCTATGTTAGTACAATTTGTAGTTGTAGTATTCTAAATTAATATCATAGGAAAACATATTGAGATGATTTTACAAGTCACCGAAAGAAATCAACACCACATTTGAAATCCAAAACCATTCTTGCAAGGAAGTAAAGAGAACTTTTTGTAGGAAATTAAACACATAGGAAAGTAAATACACTTGCAGAATAATAAACATATCAACATTAAAAGGTGACTTGTTCAAGTGTTTTATATGATCTTCAATCTTGTAACAGAAATGAATATGAAATGCAATAACTAACAAATCTATAGTGAACCACAAGATGTAAGAGATTTAAACCAAGTTGTGCTACAAACAATCACACTACATAGGCAATAGTAATTCTAGAAAATAAGGTAAAGCGAAAATAAATTTGAAAACAAATTAATTAGTTAAAATTGCAAAATAAAGTACTATAATGTTAATTGCATATTCACAACAATGTGAGTTTTAACATAAACCTAATCTTTCATCTATAGTTATAATTATACAAGTTTCACAACAATACCCAAATCACATGTTAGATATATAAGAGTTGCATCTGTGGATACATTCAATAGTTGTAGCAATGTGTAAATAACCATACTAATTGTCAAAGTTGCAAAAATGTGCTAATAAAAGAATTAGAGTTGTAACAGTATCATAATAATAGATGTAGTAATATGATAAACAAAGGAATTATTTCTAGATGGAATTTCTAGAAATAATTTCTAGGTTTTGAATATCTCACTTATTATAACCTCTACACAAAATTTCATGGCTAGAACAAATCCGATGCTACAAAAATTAACACATCCTTGCAGAGCTGCAAAATCTGGAAACTCAAAATTGGAGAAATAAACCTCAAAAATCTCCCTCTTTCCCTTTGCTTGTTGTTGCTCTACTACTCACACTCCCTTCTGGAGTGAGAATATCTTCTCACAACAACTGCCGATCAGCAAGGAAAATTGAACTTCTTGAGACTAGACATTCCCTGAGGAAACTTTTCCCTTAGTGTGTGCTCTTCTTCCTTCCACCCGATGCGAGCTCTGCTCTAGCTAACTGCTGCAAAACTCTTGCATCTAGCTAGAGATTCGCTCTACGAAAGTTAAAATTGGAAACTAGGGCCAAACTCCATGTGAGTCATCTTATTTATGGAAGATGATATTTTTCCTTGATTCCTCTCATCGAGAGGTGTAGGATTGATCTAGCGATCATCCGACTCCGACAAGTATTTATGGAGATATGAATTTATTTGTATTTACTTGACAAATTGTCAAGGTCGGCCAATAGCTAAATGTGTGGCACACATGCCCAACATATCATATAAATACAAGTGAGGTTGAGTCATTATTCACTCATCTCATCTCTCACACATTCTTCTCTCCTTAGCTAATTGGGTTTACACACAAGGAAGAGAAGCTCACATGTGGGAAGAAGGAGGATGCATAAGGGCAAGGAAGGAGGACACAAAAGTAGTAGCAAGACGTTTTGACCAGCGTTGACCAAGCGTTTACTTTTTAGGAGTGTGGATTTGGTGTGGCAGCCTCTCCCAGGCATGCCACAATTTTTGGCACGCAAACCGAGGTAATATGACCTTTGGTTTGACCAGCATTGACTTCCCTAGTTTGTGGGAGAAGGTTGAATTCAATTGGCTACAGTTTGGCTATGTTTTTGGCACTGTTTATGGGCTGCTTCTTCTTGCTGTTGGAGGACTAGATGACCGCGAAATTGACCAAGAATATTGAAGGTCAATTTCATCTTATTCGACTAGATTTGACTTTGTTGGTTAGGGTTTGCTGCTGCTGTCATAAAATTATAGATTTATGTATTTGTGCTATTTATCTTTGCTGAAATATTGAAGATTAAAGAAGAATTTCTCAAAGGGTTCCCCACATTGGGGTTTGTCCTTGGTTAGCCGCCACATCTGGTGTCCCTTGTCTTGGTTTGTTTTTTGTTGATCTATTAATGTTCTATTAGCATTTTACTTTATGTTTATGTGATTGCTAATCAGTGGCTAATAAGACAAATTTGAAGCAAACTGTACTAAGCATAGAGCATATAATAAATTAACATGGTATCAGAGGTGAGGTGAAGACAAAGCCCAAGAAAGAGAAAGAGCAAGAGCAATCACCGAAGGCTATTGAAGCAGTTGTAAAGACTTCATGGATTCCTCATCACACTTCCCAGCTGAAGAAAAGCTCTATGAGAAGTCTGACTATCACAGATGGAAGATGTCTCTCGGTCTAACATTGGAGGAGTAGGAAGTGTTGGATCATGTGAGAGGTAGAATCATTGAGTCTCCATCAAATGCATTTGTTGCTGCAAGGAACAAGTGGACCAGGGAAGAAATCAAAGCTAATAAGATCATCCGAGACTCTATCGACAAGCACCTGGTGGCCTATGTTTATGAGCTTACCACCTCCAAGGAAATCTATGACAAACTGGCAAGCTTATTTAAATTTAATGATGCAAATCAAGTTTTGTTCTTTAAGAATAATCTGAAGGAAATTAACAAGGGAAAATATGAGAGTATGAAAGCCTACTTCTTAAGGATCACCGAGATCAAGAATGATCTCCTATCAATTAGGGAAGTCATTCCTGACAGGGAACTGACCATCACTACTCTTGGAGGGCTCCCATCTAAATGGTACATATTTAGAACCACTCTTCTCAGCAACAATGTAATTCTAGGATTTGAGGAATTGATGGAGAGATGCATTGAAGAAGAAACAAGGATGGAAGAGCAGGAAATTCCTACACTTAGAGGTAATCCTGCTGCATTCTCCTCTCATGCTAAAAGGAGGTATAATTACGGGGAAAAATATAAAGGAAAAGTCAGACCAAAAGGTGGAAGGAAAGGTAGATGTTACATTTGTAACAAAATTGGGCACTATGTGAGGGAGTACCCTGATAGAAAGGACACATCTCATGACAATGATCAAAATCACTCCCGAGGCAATTCCAACAACAATCAAAGGAAGGGAAGGTTCAATGGAAAAGGAAAGAGGAATGGCGGAAATCAAGGTAGTGATCAACCCTCGAAGAAGGCAAGAAACTCCAAGTATGAATCTAATGTTGTTAACAATAAGCAAGATGAATATTATCTACCAGTGGCCCTCTCTACTACTTCTCCCCCAGACTCGCTGGGAAATTGGCTTATTGATAGTGGTGCCTCAAGGAACTTCACTGGTTACAAATAAGCTCTCTCTAATCTGATAGAGAAGGAGACCAACCTGGAAATTGTTCTTGGGGACAACTCCAAATATCCCGTGAAAGGCGTAGGGAATGTCTCACTTCAATTGAATCAGGGTAATACAATTCATTTGCAGGAAGTCCTATATATACGTGATCTCAAAAAGAACCTGTTGTCCCTGTCGGCGATGGAAGACAAAGGCTACAAGGTGGCCTTCTTCGATGGCAAGGTACGTGTATGGAAAAGGAATTTCAAAGATGCTTTCACTCTTGGGTTCCAGGTTGACTCTTTATATCATGTCAGAGGAAGTTTGTTGGGTCTCATGACTTGTGACACATCTCTTCAATTCAAACTATGGCACTGAAGGTTTGCACACCTTCATTTTAAAGCTCTACCCGATGTAAGACAAATAGTGACCAGGATGCTTGAGTTCAAATTAGAGAAAGAAGGTGTATTCTCTTTTTATAAGTTCCTTTTTCATAAAGTTGTCCGACAAGCCTGAAAAAGAGATAAAAGTATAGAGGGGGGAACCTCCTAGCCATAGGAGACTAAGGTATTACTTTTTCATAACTAGTCTATCCCAGTCCAGAAAAGGGTTAAAATTATACTGGGTAGATGACACTTCAGGTACTTTAACAAGCGTGAAGTAGACAAGTTCACGCGACAATATTTTCTTACTTGAGGAGTCTGAAAATAGCTTAAAGGAAACTCTTCTTGGAGGAACGAGTGGTGTAGAGGGTAGAAATGGGTTTTGGTAAAGATGGAACTACTCATGAAATAATGAGGACAAGAGGCGAGCTAATAGGACCACTCACTGTAGTGGTTCCTCTAAGAAAGGGAAAACACCAAGTGAAAGCAGATGGAAGGCCAAGAAAATGATGACGATGGAAGAGAGAAACAAAAGCTCATTGTGCACAAGTAGGTTGATAAAAAGTGACAATCACAAGGGATAAAAATGGTGGAATCCTTTTGGGGTATAGCCAGAAAAGAGACAAATAAGAGGACATGTGGCTCAAATTCTAGGTAATGGTGAGTAAGAAGGAGGAATTCTGAAAAGGAGTAAAAAATCACTACATGGACACCAACTTGGGGGAAAGGTGCTAATTAGGGAATCCATGAGCAGATAAGCTCTATTGCCAAGCTACGACGTGCATAAAGGAAAGTGGATGAAGTCGCAACTTAACAGGATCAGACCTAAGGCACAAATATGACACTAACAGTCAATAATGCAATGATGACGATGATAATGACCTACCCATATAGGAAACGTTTAGAGAAGCAAACCTAAGGTCCATGGATGTCGAAATAGAAATGCCACATTGTCTTGTAAAAAACCATCTAGAAAGAGTAGACCCATGGTTAAATCACATAATGAAAGAAATAGACATGGATAAGGTAAAAACAAGACCATGTATTTTTTTATTTTTCTTTTGAGCTATATATATTAATATAATATTATATATATTTTGGGATTTTTGGCATAAATAAGGCATGACAAATACTCTCATCACACAATAAACCAAAAAATAGATAAATTATCACACTCCTATGTACAATATGTACAAGTGCAACACATTCTAATAGATCATGTCAAAGTATGCCCAAGGTCAGGCACATGCCAAGGGTTTCCATATGTGAACTCATGGAAGGTGAGGGGACCATATGGTTCATTAATGTGGGAACATGCCAAAGGAAGTAAAATTTCCCAAGCTTGAAAGGTTGACCATGCCAAGGACAATCTAACATAGTCATGCTCTCAAAATTAACATGAGGAGATAAGGGGGGATTAAGATATAAAGGGGGTACAAGCTGCTTGTCAACGGGTGGAAGAGAAGTGGGAAATTTGTTGGCAAGTTTGGTATTAAAAGACCAACTTAGACTTAACTTGGTCCATGGGTGGCACTTCCAAGGAAGGCTGAGGAGATGTCCCCTGGGTCGGTTCAAGATTTTGTATGCCTAGCTCTACATGTTCCAAATCGGGGAGATTAGAGGTACGACGAGGCACAACCTGCCTATGACTATCAATGAATTTATCCATGACCTCCAAGTTGACTAACCGGGTAGGCTCGTCATTAAGGGAGTCATGTGGAATAAGCGGAAGGGCAACTAGTGTGGGGAAAATAACCTGGTCTTATTCCATTTTATGATGGAGTTTTCAACCAACATCAGGAGGTACTAACGAGAATTCTAGAGAGACAGTCTCTTCCGCAATAGGTGCCAAAGGATTCTCACTAGCTTGATCCATTTCCATAGGATCAGGTGACACCACCCAAGGATCAGGATGTCTATGAGGTCCAAAAATGTCAGAAGAGATCATATGGAAATTAGTAGTGGTAGGTGTAGGAGTGTTGGGCAGAAGGAGTTGAGGAAAGACTCCCATAAGAGCTGAACTTTTAAAGAGTCCTGCTCCAATAGTCTAATACTAACTACGGTGATCTCTCACGAGTGGTACAAAATTCCCTGTGGTGGAAATCTCAACTGACGACATGCAATATTCAAGTTGATCAATAGTGACAAATTTTCCTTCATGAGTAAAGTAAAGTAAATGGAAGACATATGGGATGACTGTGGTCATCACATAAAACCAACTGCGACTAAGGACTACGTTGTAATCCAAAGGAGCATATACGACTTCAACATTGACATATACAATTTCTTACCTAACTCAATGGAAAAATTTGGAAGAACCCATTTAGGTACAAAGTTTTGGCTTTCAAAGGCTTGGAGAGTGGTATTGGATGTGGTGAGTGATGGAGAGCCAAGAGCCTTCTAGCAGGATACTAACATAACACATGTGGAAGAGCCTTCATCCACCAAAGTGCGATGAATATTCTTGTGAAAAATACGCACACTGATTTGAAAAGAAATCTAATGGGAAAGGTGAGGAGTGACTTTGTCAAAATTAAAATACATGAGACTAGAGTCAGACAGATAAAATCCACCAATGGCAGACAACAAGGCCTTGCACTGCTGAGGACAAATTTGCAAGACCTCCAAGGTAGACATGGCACAAGGAGCCTAGGCAAGATCTTCAACAATACTGTAGTGTTGAGGAGCCCTGGAAGAAGGATTGTGGGTTGTCTTATGAAGAACACCCTTAGGGGGTTATAGATAGGTTCCACAGGATTATCCAAAGTGAGTTTTTTAGTGGAGGTAGGTGGATATGGTGAGTCCTTAGAGAGAGAACTCAACTCAGGAAAATCATAAGATTTAGCCCATGTAGTCACGTTTACATCTTCCTTGCACATAAATATGAATGAACTATGGGGGGGTGAGAAGATTACCACTCATTTACCCCTTATGGAGGTAGAGGAGGTTGAGCAACCATCTGTTCCTGAGGTTATGCAGGGAACATAAGAGTCAAAACAATAAGCTTTTGAGTAGATGGTGGTGAAAGGAGCCTATGGAATTCATCCATCCGAGGGCACTCATGAGCAGGGTGGTCGCCTTGAAATTTATGGAACTTGACTTTATGACGATGTTCATTGGTGCCCCCTCCTTGATTATGAGGGTTGGTTTGGGATTCCAGACCATTTTGGTTCTTTTGTTTATTTCTCTTATTATTCTTTTTACCCCTAGATTGTTGGTTCTTCTTCCACTGAGTGGAAAGTTCACTATTAGAAAATCGGTGGACTGCTCAAGGTATGGTGCTTTAATAGATCCAAACACACTTGTTGGGGCTTAAGATGTAATGATCAAGTGCCTAAGTTTAGAAGCGAGTTGGATCATGGAATAAGAAATAGACCCAATCATGACATCGACATGTGGGCTAGGAATAAGTTTGAGAGGGTTAATAGAAGGCCTAAGGGCATTAGGAAACACTTCGTAGAGCATAACTAACTGTGAATAGATAAGATCCAACTGTTGGGCAGCTAAAATGGCTTGTTCCTCAATAACATCTCAAAGCATGGACACATCTTTGGAAATATGGGGTCAGAGAGAATGAATGAACCATTTATGTAACATTTCATTAGGTAAATTGGTTTTCACTAACCTCTTGAGATGAAGCCACTCATGAATGTGATTAGAAATTAACATGGCATCATCTTGTTTGAAGTTGGAAAATAGGTTAGAGTCGATATCATACGGAGTAGGAAACTTAAAGTGTGTCAAGAAGGTTTGAACTAGGGAGGTAGTGTTAGTTACCATGTCATCAATACCGCCAGTTAGCATGGTTATACCTACTCTTTCGTCCACACCTCTCACTTCTTCTTGGGGCATTCCACCAATCTCATCTATATTTCCTACAAATTTCTCAAATGTTTCCATTCCCACACCATCTCCTATGCCAACCATGGTGCCTCATCCTAGTCAACCAGTAGAATCAAGAGTCTTTTCACCTAACTTTTCTCAACCAACGATTCCTATTTCTCACTTAGGCATGGTTACTTTTGGAAATATCTTGGGGGGATAATCAGTTGTTCTTAGTTAGCTTGGGGGAAATATTGATAATCATTTGAGAATTTTTGTTTAATTGGGCTTTATTTTCATAGGATATGTAACTAAAAAAGGTACGCAAGTGTAGGCTGGTGTAGAACCATCAAGGTTCAACTGAAATAACTCAGGTCCTAATGGATCGGTCAAAGGTGGTTTAGCAAGAGCAGTAGAATTGTCTGCCAAATTTTCAACAGAAATAAGATCAGTACTAGAAGGACCAGTTATAGACTCCAAGACTATGTACTATTGGTCTAAGCCTTAAGCATCGAAAAGCACTCTCTGTGTAGGAGTAACAAGTCTGCCTCATTCAAGAGGAAAAGCATGAAGATGAAGTGCCTGTTGATGAACAAATTCAACCAGGGTGATGAATTATAAATTAAACATGATCATGTTAGTGCAAACACCCTAAGGCCAAAAGTAATGACTCGGACCAAACACCACACACTAGAAATGTCCTAGAAGGTAACACATGCAAACTAGAATACAAAGAAGCTAGTAGTGCAACAATTATACTAGCGACTTACTTCCCAGCCCTTTGAGCTAAGAACTCGGCATAAGTTCCCTCACAAGATGTGGAACAGCCCCCGAGAGGACTGAGAGAGTATGACTAATATCTATCCCAAGTACAAAGAAGACAACCCCGACCCTGCACTTGTGTATGGTCCCTAAGAAGATAGGCCACTGTGGTCACCACCGACAATAAAAAGACTTGGGGGGGTCAGTCATAGGACAAATCCACACGTAAAGGTAGGAAACTTGAACCCCAGAAAGGAGCCAAGATAGAAACCCCCTTGAGATTTATCTCACAAGTGATCCCCAAGTGCTATAGAAAATGCTAATCACACCATTTGTATGCATGAAAATTCCATTATATCATGCCACCTGAAACTAAGAGAAATGGGTAATGTCACCCCACCTAGCCCAAGTGTGACCTCGTGCTTGACCCTTTTGTGAGGAGGGCTTCCCAAACCACACTAGTACAAATGGATTTAACATCCCACCACAAGATGCTAGATTGATTTTGTAGTCTTAGAGCAATTAAATCACACTCCTATCTCCAAGACCCTAGCCTAAGCTAGCATTGGTTTATTACCAATAAAAATAAAAGGCGAATCTAGTTAATTTTATTATCATGTTGATTTTAAGTGGCTATTATTTACACAAGTGGGATGTGGCATGAAACTGAGATGGTGCGAATGACTCTTTTTAGTCACCCTAATGTAGCTATATGCAATAGTTCTTTTCAGTTCAATGAAGTCTAACTACATAAGGGTAAGAGAATTCACAACACACCAATTCCTATTATGATGCACCTCTCACTAAATCTTCTTAAATGAAAAGTATCCCAAATTTTGTGAATTAATGACCAAAAAAAAAACCAAACGGAAAATCAAATTAGTTGAGAAGAGACCAAAGCAAATTTCCCAATTAAGAATGCGAAGAACTCCAAAAACGTAACAACTAGGAAAATAAATCCCAATTAAACAAACACGCTCAAAGTAATCAAACCGAAAGCCAAAAGTGAAAGAATGAAGACAATGTCAACATGTTAGGGTTGTAGCACAATGGATCAACTAAGACCAATGTTCTACAAAGGTCAAAATCAGACCCTAGAGGTAGGAAGGCCTAAACAAAATAAATGAGGGTGATATAAGGCAATGAAAACACACTCAAAATAACTTTTCTAGATGAAAACTGCACAATCAATCACAACACCACCAATTGTGACGAAAAGAAACAAGAGAAGAAAGAGATCACTTAGAAACAAGTGACAAAATCCAAACAAAGGAAAAAATTAAATAAAAATCAGATCTTAGTTTTCACTTGATCAACTTAACATATATGAAAAATTGAATCTAAAGATGAGGACAATAACCCCAACCAAAGCACACTAAATCTCTAAGGAAAACCTTAGAGTAATACCAAAGGAAGGATACAAAAAAAGAAACAAAGGTGTGCTCAGATATGATATGTTTCAGAGTTGAAAGCAACAATAAGAACAAATACAACAAATATCATCAAGTTCTGAAGAAAAACACCTAAAAAATAAAGCAAATAAGCTGAAAGAAAACCCAAAAATTGGGAAAAACGCATAGAAAATAGGCTGATTTTTCAACCAACCATATCTTCCTCATACGGACTGCATTTCAGGTGGTTTTTTTGTTTTTTTTGAGGTAAAATTTAAAGAGGATTACAGATATGTAATAATTTTTACTCAGTTTTGTACAAAAAATAACAAAAACGAATAGAAAAAACAAAGATGCACGAGTGTGGAAGAAAAACAAATTGATCGATCTTCAATTGGCCATAACTCTCTCATATAGAGTAATAAAATAATAAAATCAACCATATAGTATGTTGAATACAAATAGATACAAGGAACATATGCTTCTATTGATCATATAATTGACAGTACATAATATACCTTCAACAAATAATATCCTCTCCTCCATCTTGTAGTATTGTCTCCTCTCCTAATACAACAGAGCTCTCACACTATAGTTTGGATATGCCCCCTCATTTCCTCTTGGTGAAATTATAAAGGCTCATTCTATCCTCTGGGAGAATGTTTCTAGACACCTAGGGGATTGAGAAGTTGGGAAAATTATGCAATAATGGACCCCTAGCCAACTCATACACAAGTGGGTCATGTTGATCTCCTTGGGAATGACTGACTCTAGAAACTTTTTTCACAGTTATGAGTTTTTTCTCAACTATCTCAATTATGAAATAATTATTATCTCATAATTATATTTTTGGAAAATTAATTATGAGAAATAACTCAGTCATGTAACTCCACCATTTTGTCATGGGATAAAGCTTACATAAGTAAAATAAAAGGTGAAAAGGATGTGTTTTAGCCAAAAAACTGAGGTAAGTTGATACTGGGTTTATCTCACTTTAATGGAGTGGCAAATAGGGTTATAACAATTTACATGGAACCCAATACTTCAATTGATAAATTATCAAAAAATGGAATCTAAAGTTTAGGACTTCAGGCTAGATTATTATGCTTGAGTTTAGAAATGGTTTTCTTGTCAACATTGTTTCTATGCCAACATTTTTTTTCTTGGATTAGTTTATTTGTATCATATGTAATAGTTTAGTTAACATTTTTTTATGGATTAGTTTATATATGTATTAAATGTGTATTATATGTAATATGTAGAGCCATCTCCTATATTCCCCCCAACCGCAGATCGTCAGAGTGTGTGGGAGATATTCGATACATGATTGGGATCGTGATAGATCACATAGCCCAACTAGAGTGCGTGTTCCACTCGTAGATCCTGGCTCTGACACCAGACAGAGTGTAGTGTTTATATCACTATTGATGATCATATTATAGATAGTGGACCATCTTCACATGCTACAGGTGCATTTTAAAATCCTCTTTAAACTTTATGTTATGAGCCAACATACATGGATCTCACAAGAGCTACATAAAATCTATGCTAGTTCACCTACTAGGCATAGTGTGTCTTTGGTGTTCAATAACATCGATAGGTTGATCAAGAAATATTGGAGGGCAGACCCATAGATGCCTCCTACATTCCATACAAAGGATTAGTAGGAAGGAGGTTAGAGGCCCACATAGTTGGGAGGTGGTGAAAGAGGCCACCAAGAACATTGATGTTCATG
The DNA here is from genome assembly GCA_000404065.3 of Pinus taeda. Taxonomy (NCBI): domain Eukaryota; kingdom Viridiplantae; phylum Streptophyta; class Pinopsida; order Pinales; family Pinaceae; genus Pinus; species Pinus taeda. Next base: position 53,291 of record APFE030100569.1, read on the forward strand.
GGGAGTTGTTTGACATCCCTCTGAAGTGCGGTACTAGACATCAAGGTCTAATTCCACTAAGATATTTTAAGAATTTTGATGCATCCCTTTTTGTTTATGATTGATTAATTAGAGCTTGGGCTAGTTTCCCCACCATGATCAAGTACCCATTTACTTTGCAAAACACATAAATGCGAAGTTCTAGCTTGGGAGCTACCTATGATCATGATGAGGCTTGTAGGGACCTTGGGCATGTACCACCACCTCCAAGATTGTTGCCACTACCATCTCAAAGCGTGGTATTGTTGGTAAATCTAGAGGAGTCATCGCATCTCGACGCTAAGACTAGGAATACGATTACAGATAGCATGCAAACAACATTGGCTAGTGTGCACGTCACATTGCATGGAGAGATGAGTAGGCGACCACCATTTCCTCGTGACCCTCCAGTTCAATTATATGATGATTCATATCTCACGAGTCTACTTGTTGAACACCTTTTTTCATATGCATGTACGTGTCGTGATGCTATCCAAGACCAAGTACATCTATATGAAACTTTTGTCTCTTATCATCAAAATATACATAATTATTTATATTAATTTAGTTGATATTCGATTGCATTTATATGAATAAGTTCATGATAGCATGTAAACACAAACCAACTACATGGATTATCTTATGAGGTCATTCAAAGGGGAAGTTGGTTAGCTAGATCAATCTCCAGCAGTGCATGTTTCCATGGATTCTCCTCCACCTACACCTCATAACACTGATGTGGAGGAGAGTTACTTTGTACAACCACATGGACCAATAGTTGAGGTAAACGTTTGCATTCCTAAGATTTCAACATCTTTTTTTTTTAAGTTATATGCATGTTAATTAATTCGTAGAATAATTATAATTTGTCCTTTCCATTGTCTAGACAGACCCATATGCAGAGTGTTATTGATGTCACAATTATGTGGATGCATGAGTCGGATATTGGGTATAGAGGCATTGACAATGCATGTCCATTGATGCAGAACCCAATCTTTGAGCCACAGGCAAGGGAGCACCAAACCCAGATTCATCTGACCCCCATCCTAGATGACTTGCATTTGTAATCGAGTGAGGCTAGTAGATTCATATATGTGATTAAATGTGGTTCAAAATCATTTATTTCCATATTTTTTATTTTGTACAAATAATGATCTAATGAGTTTGAATTTGAATGTGTTATATTTCAATATCAGATTATGGATGAGTGCTTTGCACAGTGGAACTCATATAGGAGTTTTGGTGGTAATTAGAGTGGATAATTTGTACATTTTCAGGCCCATTTCAAAGGTCACATTCACATGTGATACAAACTTTGTATATTTTCATATATGGATAGTTTATGGATGTAGATGGACATTATTTCATTTTATGGATGCTTATTATTTTAGTTTATGGATGTTTATGTAACATTTGTAATTTGTATATATTTTCATATGGGCAATTTATTGACTCATTATTTCAGTTTATGGATTTGTTAATTATTTCGGTAGTTTAAAAAAATCTATTAACTATGACTTTTATTAAAAAATAACGATTTTGATTTCTAGTTTCATAAACTAAGAAAAGAAGTACAATATTAAGTTATGATGCAAGCCAATTTGATACTTAAAATGAACTAAAATATATGATAATTGAATTAAAAAACACAAATAGGATTGAAATAAGTTTCAAATTTAGTTTTAAAAAATCTATGTTAAACAACAAATAAGTTTTGTTAAATTTTATTTCTTTTGAGGTCATCTACAAGATCGTAGTCATAAACATTGAATATGAATATAATGGTTATTGGATGATACCAAAAAAATTAAATTGATATATTTTCTTAATTAACTAATTAATATGAACTTTCATAATTTACTCTATTGGCTTCCTAGAAAGTGCATTTGTGCAATAATCATGTATGCTTACAATATTTTTAAAAATAAATTACTTGAAATTTAAACTATCCACATAAATATTATTATATTAATTATAATTATATTATATAATTAATATATATATTATATTATAATTAAATATATATATTAATATATATATATTATATATATTACTTTCCCTCAATTGTAACTAATTTCAATCCTATTTGGGTTTTTCAGTTGAACATTGATATAAGTCATCATACTTGGAATTTAATATAGGTCAAGAAACAATTATGGTAATATTTCTATAAATTTATATAGTGTTATCAACTTTCATAAATTTACTTAGCTATCCAAATATTTTAATCAATTCCTTATGATTGAAATAAGTTTTATTCAATTTTAAAAGATGTCAAGATGTAAACTACAACTAAGTTTTATTCGATTTTATTTATTTTGAGGTTATCTACAAAATCTCAATGATATATCTATGTGTGTGTGTGTGTTCCACTTTTTACAACCCAATATGAAACATGTGTGCAACTCTTTCCATGCTTTATATCAAACTAACATGACATTTATTAATAACATATATTTTTAATGTGGTTCATGAACTAGATCTAGTTGAATTTCCATTTTAAGTAAAATAATATCATATCAACTTGGTTAAATTATTAATGGATTAAGTTTTAGATCTTTCTTGATTCTAAATCTATGGGATTCACATAAGGATCGCATTCTTAAAAATAAAACCTCCTTGAAGTTTGTAAAACTTTATTTTTACAAAGGCTTGATCAAACTTGATAGCTCGATCTAGACTCCTATTAACCACATCAATGGCTCGATCGAGGGTTTATTAAACCCCTGATTGAGCTATCTGAATTTATAATTTAAGCGCTTGATAGAGCATTTTAAGCAATCAATCAAGCTGATCCTAAAAACTACAATTTTAGCACCCCTTCTATAGACTTCTCGACAACACCATTTTGTATCCCATTAGACTTAGGGAAAAATTTGACCCTAAGTGGTGGCGTTGATTCATGAAGGAATTCTTTATCCAATGACATATGAGTTTGACATTTTCGAATTCATGTGATTTTTTTCATCTAATTTCTTTTAAACACAATGTTCAATTTTTTTTTGGACAGTTTCAAAGAGGTTGAATAAAAAATCAATAACATAAAATATACACAATGCAAAAATTTCAAAAAATACCACTATTTCCGTTTATGAGTCCTCTTCAAAAGGGTACTCTTTGTTTTCATTTATTTAAATATTGAAAACATTACATATAACATGAATTAACTTACACATATGATATTTAAATATTTTTTATTAATTTTAATATTGAATGGTTTTTTCAAGAATATCAAATTTTTATGGGACATGAACATTCATCAAAACGTCCAGTAATAACCCTCTACATAATGGTTAGAAGTTAACTAAAAATCTATAATATGATTGCCAAAAAATTTATCTTCATTATTTTAATTTTAATAAATAATAATATTTATAATATTTTAAATAAATAAAACCATTTATAAACATTTAGAATAAATAAGTGATAATATTTTAATAATTTAAAAACACATTTATAAAACTTAGAATAAATAAGTGATAATAAGTTGAGAATTCATAGACATCTGTTTAGTTTTTTTGCACTAGGCAAACTTACACATTTCAACTTGTATGCATATAGCTTTGTTTTTTGATGTTTAGGCCGATAGGCCTTCTTTTGAAAGAGACTTTCGTCGTCCCTTTCATTCTAAGGTTGACACTTGGCATTTTTTTCAACAACAGCCTCATTGACATGTGTTTAACTGTATTCGTCATGGTCTTCAATTACGGGCGGACGGAATGGTGGGTATTTTAGTTATGGGCAGAGAGTTTGAAAACAAAATCTACTAGGCTTTTCTTTGTGATTCTTCTTCTTCTGCTCGGAGTCTCTTTGGTGAAATTGTCTGCCCAGGAGGAGGGCTGAGGTCAGGGCTCGGCTCGGTTTGGCAAGAGTTATCTCAAGGTTTTTCTTTTTCTTTTCTGCGTCTTCAGACTCACGCTTGGAAAATGGCGTCACAGGACAGCTCAAAAATGCAAGAGGAAGGGAGTGGGAGACAAGTGTTGGAAGGGCCCATTCACTACTAGAATAACTACCTTCGTTCTCGCAACCACCTGGTTTAGAAGAAGTTCAGTGAAACTTTCTCGACAATTTGATAAACTGACCGGATTCAATGCTTCCTGGTATTCACATCATGCATTTGTCGTGATTTACCTGCTTCTCATTGTCATTCCATTCACCTTTTCTTCATGCAAGATTGGAGGGAGAAAACCATAAGGACATTTCAACTTGTTTTCTGTTAATTCTAAACTACATGTCTAACTTCGAAGTAAAACGCCTCGAAATTTATTCCCTAAAAGATTGAAAGTAAGAAATGAATATCTAATTTCGTTCTAAAATGCTTGAGAATTTAGCTTAAATGAAAAGAAACATAGACAATTTGCTTCAGAATTTGATGATGTTTATCCTCTCAGAAAATTCAGGGCTTGATTTTTGACGTGATTTGAACGTGCAAATTTGGATGTATATTGTTGTTTAGGTGATTTTATATTGCGGCGAGTGCACACTGAGAGAATTCAGAGCAGGGAATTATACTGTCAATATTGTCAAGGTCATGTAATTTCTACTTCAGATATGCAATTTTCTTGTATTATATGTATCTTGAAATCCTTTGCAAGCACAATCAACATATCTGCTTTATTTATTTTGTAGGTGGTAGTTTATCGCACAAACGTCCTGGCTTTGCATATGTCAAAACCTACAGGCTTCGACTACAAGAGTGGAATGTATTTATTTCTCCAATGCCCCAAGATCTCGCCTTTCTTCCACGATTCTTACATTTTTTTTTTCTGAACTTTCTACATGCAAGAATCCATTCTCGATCACCTCTGCTCGTGATGATGAACACATTAGCGTGCATATCAGAACAGTTGGAGACTGGACACAGGAGATGAAAAGAGTTTTCTCGCAGGTGATTACTAATTTATTTCCTTTAGCTTTAAGATGAAGTTTCTTTGTCGGTCGTAAGTTCTAATCACAGAACTTTGCAGATAATGGAGGCCCCTACAGCTGGAAAAAGCAGACTTCTGAGAGCAGAGCGTGAAGTTTCTTTGTCGGCTGTAAGTTCTAATCACAAATCTTTGAAAGACAATGGAGGGAAAAAGCGGACTTCTAACAGCGGAGCGTGAAGTTTCTTTGTCGGCTGTAAGTTCTAATCACATATCTTTGAAAGACAATGGAGGTTCCGACACAAAATTACAAGAAATATGATGTGCTGTTGTTGATAGGGCTCGAAATTAGCGCTACTCCCTTCATAAGCATTCTCAAAGACATGTTAAATCACATGAAA
>APFE030100580.1:3361-10861 GCA_000404065.3 Pinus taeda
CTAGCATCTTTCCACTTTCTGTGTTCTTGAGCAGTGTGTGAGTCCCAAAATTGACACACCTTATCATACTGATTTATATCTTGATATGGGAGGTCCGGGATAATGTCTCTGAGGTTTGGAAGCTACTTCCATGAGTCTTCCCAAAACCGTGCTGTGTGGCCATCCTTCACATCCCAAAAGCTATGCTGTTGTATTAGATTTCGATGTTGAATGGCTGAGTTCCAGATGACTGATCCTTTACTAACTTCTGACATTCTGATTCTCTCCTCTATGGGTGTATTTCTTGCATATTTCGCTATCCATAGGGAGGCCCAAGGAGTGTTGGGATTTGAGAGCCATCTCCACCAGATTTTGGCCCCATTACCTTATTGCTATGTTCTGGGTCTCTTAGCCCAATGCCTCCAACTTTTTTTGGTAGACATACCTTCTCCCATTTGACTAGAGCCCACTTTCGATTTGGACCCGAATTTCCTCATAATAAATTGCGCTGAAGCTGTTTTATTACTTTGAGAACCCACTTAGGTGCCGCCAATATGGAAAAAAGGTAAAGAGGCATGGACTGTAGAACCGCTTTAATTAGCACTAACCTACTAGCCATATTAAGAGCTTTGTGGGTCCATAGGAGCAATATGGCTTCAAGTTTTTCTAAAAGATCTTTCCAGGAGGAATGCTTGAGAGCCGAGGCAATTAAAGGTGCACCCAAATATTTAGAAGGAAGGGAAGCAAAGGTGAAGCCTAGGATGCGGGCAATGGCTCTTTGGGTGGTGGGAGGCATATTAAAGAAGAATATCTGAGATTTAACTTTGTTAATGAGAGCTCCTGAAGCATCCGAGAAGTTTGCAAGAATTGATTTGAAAGCTCGAGCTTCTTGAATAGATGGATGACCGAATAACATATTATCATCTACGAATTGCTGGTGAGAAAAGGAGGGAGCATGGTGAAATGCTAGACCTTTTAGGCTTTGAGAGAGGATAGCCGATTTGATGCTGCGGCCTAGCCCTTCAGCTAAGATGACAAACAGAAAGGGCGAGAGTGGGTCACCCTATTTGATACCCCTAGAAGGACGGAAAGTGGGCGACGGGATGCCATTAATAAGAATAGAGAAGAACGAGGAGGATAAGAGATTACTGGCCCATCTGATCCAGGAAGGGACGAAGCCAAAGGCGTTAAGGATTTTTTGCATATAATTCCAACTTATACTATCAAAAGCTTTAGATAAGTCAATTTTGAGCAGCATACCTTGTTTTTTTGAATGCTTGAGGGAGTGGATAATCTCATGGGTTAAAATAATTCCATCTGTGATCTGCCTTCCTTCTACATATCCAGATTGTTCTGGAGAGATAATGAGGGGAAGCAAAGGCTTCAATCTGGAAGCTATTACCTTGGAGACAATTTTGTATATAATGTTGCACAAAGAAATCGGTCTGTATTTGTCCGGAGTGATCGATTCCTCTGCTTTTGGGATTAGTGAAATGAATGTTGCATTCAGACCTGGATACATCCATTTAAAGTACGCGATTCTTCCACGACCTGCCAGAATTCCCATTTAACTAGATCCCAGAAATGCTAAAAAAAGTTTGAGGTGAATCCGTCTGGTCCTGGCGCTTTCCCTGCTTTTAGCTGATGCACCACAGTCTCAACCTCTTGAAGGCTTATGGGCTTGAGAAGGAGAAGATTATGATCTGCAGTGATTAATCTGGGAATATGTCTGATGACTTTATCAATAGCCTCTGTTCTATTTATGTTGGCTTCTTGATTCATCTTTTTGAAGTAATTGAGGAATTCCTGTTCGATACCTTCATGGGTTTCACTTTTTCTTCCTTTCTTATTGTTAATATGGGAGATTTGATTGTTCATTCTTCTTTGCATTGTAGTTTTGTGGAAGAACTTTGTATTCTTTTCACCATCCTTTAGGCATCTAACTCTTGATTTTTGCCTCCAGAGAGTTTCCTCCTGTAAGTCTCTTTCAGGGATTTGATTTTCTATGGACTGCTCTTTCTTGACAAGCTCTTCAGAGCGTCCTTCAGTGATCATTCTTTGCTAAATGGTTTTCATTTCTTGATTGACGGTTTCCTTAGCTTTGAAGATGTTGCCGAAGATGGATTGATTCCATCGTTTAATTTCCCCCTTGAGATATTTCAGCTTCCTTTGGAATATGGACCTTTTAGTGCCATCCATTGGATTGAATTTTAACCAAGATTCTCTGACAAATTCATAGAAGTCCGGGTGAGATAACCAGAAAGCCTCAAACCGGAAGGGTCGCCTGATATTGCAACCAGGACGATTCCAAAGGAGGGTGATTGGCCAATGATTAGAGCCTGAGATAGGAAGGATAGATGCAATAAATTCTCCTCCTAGATGGACTGCATTATCTGAGATCAAAAATCGATCAAGACGAGAGGCTATTTGCATTGGTTCTGCCCTTTTGTTGTTCCAAGTGAATAGGTCGTTATTTGAAGGGAGATCTATCAGCCAATTATTATGAATAAAGTCTTTTAATATGGATCCATCTCTATTTATTCTGCAACGGCCTCCCTTTTTTTCCTCCATTGTTGCGATCGTGTTGTAGTCTCTTCTAGATATCCATAACGGGTACATCCTTTCTATATTGAGCTGCGTCAAGGCATCCAGGATTTCAGCTTTTTGCTAGTTTTATTGAGGAAAATACACATTTGTCATATGACCATAGATATTGGTGCCAATTATGTGAAAGATGGCTTGAATGAAATTTTTATTTGCATGTATGTTGTTTAGTTGAATTATTCTTGCATCCCAAAGCACTGCAAGTCCTCGTGATGCTCCCTGAGCATCAACAGTTGTTACTAACCCTCCTAGCCAGGCCTTTGCTGCTATTTTTTCCAAGACTATTGAATTACATTTTGTTTCTTGCAGAAAGAGAATTGTGGGATTTTCCTCCATTAGCATATTTTTTAGTAGTCTTCCTTTCCTTGGGCTATTGAGCCCTCTGATATTCCATGAGATCAACTTCATTGGGAAGGTTTGGGGTTGGCATTGAAATACTTGGTTAACTTAGCATATCTGCCTGATTCTACCAATACTTCTCCTATCTTGATGGTTCTCTCTAGAGTGGTTTTCCTTCCTCGTTTTTTGCTATCTTTGGTGATGAATTTCCCATCCCATTGGCTACCAATTTGAACCCCCAATGAGTATTTTTTTTGGGCTTTGTTGAGGACTGCTACTAGATTATCCACTTGTCGATCAGGTATTTTGTCGAAGTTTCCTGTTTTACAGGCTTGTTCTAAGCCTAAAATATCCAACTCGCCAATATCTATAGATTCCGTGTCCTCCTCCATGATTTGAGGTTCTTGATAGCTTCCATCGCTTTCCTTCTCGTCTTCTCTGTTGGGATTGGTACCATCTATATCCATCTCAGGGAAGCTCCAAGTGTTTGAAACAGTCTTGAGATGATTGCCCTCTTGTTCTACACCCTTTTCCCCTATTTTCAATTGAGATCCTTCAATCTTTTCCTGACTAATTCCTTTTTCATTGGAGGGTGTATTATCTGGATCCTGCATGTCTTCATTGGCTAAAGCTTCAAAGCTATTGCTTGTCGAGGGTTTTGATTGATCCGCTGGAGGAATCTTTGTAGATACTACTAGTTTTTTATTTCCTCTTCTATGATTTAGCACCTTAGTGAAGTCATCCGGCGTTGGGTTTTCCGGGTCTGTTTGAACCGAGGGTTTTCTATTCAACGGGCAGTCTCTATAGAGACGTCCTAAATCATGACATTTCCTGCACCTAAAGGGTACATGCTCATAATCAATCAACTGTATCCATTCAACATCTTCATGAAAGAGACTTACCGTATCAGGAAGATCTTGTTTAAGGTCCATGTAGACACAGATCCATGCATATGAGGTGTATCTGTGTGTCTTTGTTTCTTCTGCTACCTTGATGAAGTCACCTAGAACATTACCAATCGCCTTGAGAGACTCCTCTTCCCAGTATTCCAATGGCAGAGAGTACAGCCTGATCCATACCAGTGCGCAACTTAGATCTTCCTTATCGGGATTAAAACGTTTGATCCATTCTTTGAGAAATAGTCCGGCAGAGTTAAAGAAATAAGGCCTGCCATCTAAAACTTTGTTTCTGTCCTCCAGACAGTTGAAGACTGCAGTAAAAAACCCCTTAGGCCCCAGATGCAAGGTGATGTGTCCTTTTGGATTCCATTTAACATTTATCCAGGCTCTCAGCGCTTTCTCATTTGGCTTTATTCCAATGAATTTGCCTATGAGGGCATGATCTCTCATGTACTGAATTCTGGCATTGATGCGATGGCTTGGTAGCTCTACTTTTGGCCTATGCGTGGCTACTGACTTGCATGTGGAAGAGCTGACTTTAGGCTTATCTTTCTGTGCTTGTTTAGTATACGTCTGTTGGCTATTGTCTGCATTTGCGTCCTTGTGCCCCTTTTCCCTGTCTGAGTTCTCGATATGTCTCTGCTGGTTGTTGTTTGTTGGAGGAGGCACCCCTCCTTCCCCCTGAGGGGGGTTCATGATTTCTGTCGACCAAAACCCACGGATTCATACCTACTTCTCTTCCACGTTCTGCAAATGGTGAGCGCTGTCAGGAGGATCTGCCGTAACAGGTATTTTCTGAAACCCTAATACGAGTTGCAGATCTTTCTCTTCCCGTCTATCCACCACAATCCTCCCATGTAACGTTAGATTTAAAAATAGTAAAATAATAATTTAAATTAACAAACTAAGAATAGTAATAACAAAATAAATTAATGTTGGCCATAATTACAATACTTCAATTTACACCGTAATCTTATATTACTTTATATAGATATATAAAGTAACCGAAAGTATTAAAAAACAAAAATAGCTTTTACTATGAGGAAGAAATGTAATGATTAAAAAACAATAATTTACATTTTTTTTAAAAGAAATGGGTAGCATTTTCATTATATTTATTCAAAATGAGTCAGGTCCCTTACAAAATTCAGATTTATTCTTTCTGCAACTTCCATCAAATTACATTGGATAGGGATCTTCTTGCTACCACAATTATTTACATATATTCGTATGGAAAAACTATAAATACATATTCTCCAAAAAGCACCACTATATTCTATACATCAATATTGAATATATGTAAATCAAGGCAAATTCAATAAGATGCTACAAGGTTCAGCTTCTTCACCTGTAGGATCATCCACAAAAGTGGTCAATTCCTCTACATCATTCTCTTCTTCTTCCAGAGTCGACGTAGCAATAGCAATCTCGAGATTATCATCAGTGATGGTCGTTGAGTCCCTAGCCCCGAAAACTTCATTTAAGACCCCCATTATCATTGTTTTCACCTTAATTTCGATGTTGCCAACCTTCTGTTGAACACTCAAAACATCTATGCATATGCCTTCCATGGTTTTCTGCACTGATTCCAGGTCTTTTCCAAAACCAGATAATTGGGCGTAAATAAAAATCATGCTTTCATTCAATTCCTTGACAATATACTTAATTAATTGTTTACAATAGCTCTGCACCAAATTCTCAACACTTCCATACGTTGCGCCATGACCATTCCATGAGCTAGCAGGCCTTGAACCTCCCCCACTGCCATTTTCTGCAGAGGACATGTTTGTAGCTATATGCCTCTGAACAATGAAAATATTTTGATTAACTGACTAAAACTAGCTGATATATATAACAACCTAATCAATCCCAACATTCCTCCAAATCTTTTCCTTCATTAATGCATGACAATGCAGGGTCTTATTAATGCCTATTCCTTCCACATTTTCCACCACTAGAAACCAAAATCATAATACGATGGTTCCTTCATCCCCAATAGAAGTGTTTATATTACAGATTCCAGTGAGTAATCGTTGCCTCAACACCCTCCTGTTCTTTAACATGTGATTTAACTCACCACCTACTAACGTTGAAACCAAGACACTATAAAGGTACCTTGGAGAGATGGCCTTCTTAACTACCATCTTACAAAGGCACCTCGGGGAGTTGGCCTTCTTAATTGCGGTCTTAATGATCTGATGACTCATACCACCATGATATAGTGTCATCCTAATGCATTCATTCATGGGGTGTGACATGAAGAATTGTGATGGCTTATGCAAATTCAAGCATGTTCTAATAACACCCCCCCATTGGCCTGACCATATGCCAGATGGTTATTGTCACACAACATGTGGAACAATTGAACTTTTAAAATTAAAAAAAATATATATAATCCTTAGCATAATTGAAGAGGTTTCATCTTCTAGGAGAGTGACATTCTCGAGAAGCTTAATACATTTTTGGATGATCATCATGGAATCGCCAACTATATACAAAGTTTTGATACCATTATCCAAACTTATCTTCAATCCTTGCTAGAGTGAAAAGGGCTTATGTATGATTATTGGTCATGATGCCAAGACCCCATGCATACTTTATTTCTATTTTTTCTTCGAGGTTGATGATTAACCCCCGCGGCTCCAACCTCCCTGAAAAAATTATACTTTACTTTTTACTACAAGGAAGAAATGTAATTTTTTCACATGACAAGAAATAGTATTATTGATGTGACATTATGTGTAATTAATTCAATTTCCATTTACATGTGATATTTAAAACAAAAATATATTTATAACAAAACATATTTTACTTATAAGTAAAATATTTCAATGTCCATATTAAATAACATAATTTTATAGATACTTTACATAGAGAAAAGTAAAGTAATTTAAATTGTTTTTTTTTTTTCACTTTAGCTAGAAGGATTGAGATAATTCTTATTCCATTAATAGTTTCTTTCTAATTCAATGTATGAGAGATATTTGTAATTTTTTCAATGTTTAATATGGATTTGATATGTAATACTTTAGAAAATATTAATAATAAAAATAATTAAATGTATACATACAGGAAAAAATTATGAGGGGGCGTATTTTAACATTTTAATGTGGAGAACGTGAATTATAAATAAAATATAGATCCATCTGAACTCTGGACCTACCAAGCACCTAGAGGGATGAAATATATTTTCACTCTAAAAGATGTTTGCATCTCAAGATCGGATTTGATCCCTCTAGACACTTGGTCGATCCGGAGTTAAGATGGATTTAGGCTACAGGTTATAAAAAAATTTGACTCAAGTTTTTTTAATTTAACAATAGATTGAATTTTTAATAAACCAATATTGAAATTAGTTAAATTGTATATTTTTGAATAATTTATTATTAATAATATTTTATATTAAAAATTGAAATGAGTTACACATTTTCATTTTATTAAGAACTAACTAAATTATTTTACTTTTAATTATTTTTCTTTGTCAGTATTGAAATATTTTACTAATTAATTTAGATTGAATATCAATGAACTATTTAAACAATAGAAAAATATTTATCTTAATTTTACAATCATAGTTTCAACCATACTAAACTTTGTAATTTATAAATATATCTTTGCATTTTTGTTAAAGTAAGTCGTTTTGCATGAAATTTCATATATAAAAGTTTGATATAAGTTC
>APFE030100580.1:15861-63060 GCA_000404065.3 Pinus taeda
GCTCAATTCTAAAACATTACAATGGAGAAACCCCAAAACTTTTAAGGGATTTAACTACATATAATTCCATGGGCTCAATACCACAGGCCACAATACCAGGTGCCTAAAACCACAACTTCTAACTTAAAGATTGACACTTTTACCATGTCAATTTTACCTAAGAACCCCCCTTTAAACTTCAGTGGCAAAATTGGTTGGATCCAATTCAAAAAAATCTCGCATACTCTCCTCCTCTATCACCTAGTTATACATCTAAACTTTATTAGTGGGGGTACACATGCCTAACTATGTCTCACAATTGTATACCCATTTACATGTAGTTACACATTTTCATTTTCAAAGTAACTTTTTTGGTTATTTTCTTCCCTGCACTTATGTCTTCATTCTCTCATGTCCACACACTTGCTCACACCGGGTGCTCTCCTCATGTCTCTTCATCACAACCAATATCATGAGTTGCTTTCCATCTATGTTGGATTTGGTATTTTCCTCTACAATTTTTTTTTAACTAGTGATCTCATGTCATCTCTAAGCAAGTTGTTCATTCACTACTCACGACTACTTTCATTAGGGGAATTTTGAGGTCTAAAATGGGCCTCCTAAGGAAAAAATAAAAAACTATTTTTTCAACTCATCTCCCTATGGGTTTACTCAAATTTTGAAAGGCAACACTCATTGGATGCAAAATTTGATTCATCATCCATGGAGTACCCATGTTGCATACTTTTGATGGATCGTGCTACACGAAAAATGAGAAATACATGAAAAACGTGATTGCAATCATGCTTTTTCATGTATTTCTAATTTTTCGTGTAGCAGGGTCCATCGAAAGTATGTAACATGGGTAATCTCTGGATGAAGAATTAAATTTTGCATCCAACGAGTACTCATGCTTCAAATTTGAGTAAAAACTTAGGGAGATAAGTTGAAAATACGAGTTGAAAAAGTAGTTTTTATTATTTTATTATTTTTTAATCTTTCACCTTTTTACTCCAAAAATGGTGAATCATCCCCCATGGTTGACATCATCATCTTGAACCCTATTGGTTCTTATAAAGTATTTTTGTGTTGTACATTTTTCTTAGGAGGTCCATTTTAGACCTCAAAATTCTCCTAATGGCGGCTTGACCAAAAAATAGCTTTATTTCTTCACCAATTCTTTTTGTGTCTTTACTTGGTTCTCATAACAATTGTTGAAAAAAAAGAGAGACAAATAAAAAATATAATAGGCACAAAAATAAATGCACATCATGACAAATTCGTAGAAGACAAAATTTGCTTAGTTCACCCAATATGGGCTACTTGGAGGTTCTTCAGTCATTCACTAATTATTTAGTAGATAAATAGAATATGTGCATTGATTATTAATCTAGTGTTCATATAAAAATTACAAATTACCATGCATTATATATCCTAATACTTTATTGTTAAGTGTCTACAATATTGTAATATTCTAGATATTTGTTTTAGAACAAAATATAATATCTTTTACAATCACTGAATAAACACGCTTATTTATATAACTAAAGAAAAAATTAATTATTTTGTAAATATCTCCTTAATTAGCTTTCTTATGATTTAATCTATTTTTTAATCTATTTTAATTGTGAATAAATCAACAAAGTGACATTGTATAGTGGATTATGTTGCAAGTCAATGAAGCTGGTTGGGGGGAATTCCAACTACTCATAATGGCATTACATTGTATAAAACATTATCTAAAACAAGAATGGAAACTTCATTTTGGTTAAGTTTGACTAATAAAAAACTTTAATAGCACAAACATTAAAATTTTGAAAAACTAAAACTTAAAACGTAACTGCCAGCAAGTTCTTTATCTGCTACAGATTTTCCTTGGCACTCTCTTCGTTCTCGAATTTTGGCCCCTTGGACCCCCTCAATCTCAATCATGAAGTTTCACTCTAATGAATTCAAAGAATAAAGACCATCGCCCATGGTTGCTATCAATCATTGAGTTTCGAGGTGTTGACAGTGCTGGACCCACCAACATGTCAGGGGATCTCCCCGGTAAGAAGTCCCAACTAGATCTCAAATCGTTTCGAGTAGGAGACCTAATAGTTGATAGTATGGTATCGCCTTGACTGTGGTTTTACGCAGAGGTAAGTAATATTTCATTCTTGGAAGAAGGGTGTGACCTTGTAGCAAGTGAAGGAATGTGCATGAAAGGCTCTAACACACGGAAGGGGGAAAGAGTGTGCCCCTTAGAAGCCTGTGATAACATGCAGCTTGAAAGGTAACACATGAGCAGAGAGACATCACGAGATGGAAAATAGGATAGCTGATGATCCTAAGTGATGGGTTATACTGGCAACACACTTCGGTAATATTCATACAAATACATACATAATAGTCCATACATACATGCATAAATTACAACTACATACATCATTAGAGTAACGAGGATAGCCGAACTACAATAGCAACATATGAATGAATGTGTTGGCTCTGATATATTAAAAGAGTGAAATATCCAATCCTATATACAACCATGACAACCACTAGCCCCGATATCCCAACATTATAGTCACTACCATCTTCTCCTTCAAAGATATGTACTAGCTCTGCACTTTGGAGAAGCCAAAGCTCGTTACAATATACTCCAAGATTTCTCTAAGCTATACCTATAGGAAGCTTGGCTCCCAAAATCCTGTACAATGAGTTGTGAGGTTCTATTTATAGCAAAGGGTAGGGTGACCCTTGACATTCCCCTTTGTGACCTTTCAACTACCCTCATGACTCTTCAACTTACACATGATTGTTACATTGTACTATTGACACTTGGTCTTTCACTTCAAAACATGTTTACAATACAATCTAAACATGTACCCATGTGAGACAAAAATGGACTTCAGTAAGTCATACAGGACATCACCAAGACTCAGCTAGATGTGGGAAGAGTAACTCCTTGACAAACTCTCGATGATCAATGGTAGTGAACTAATTCCAAGCTTGGTAGTATGTTATGATGTCCGCGTACTATGTGGTGACATCCTTCTGAAAGCGAACTCTTTCTTCCATTGCATCTGGGTACATTGATTTGGCACCTCTATCCAAATCGTCTGATAGCATGTGCATCATGGTCTTGAGTGTAGCCAAACAAGCGACATATTGATGCATAATGTCTGTGCTCATCTACAAATCTACGCTAGTGGCTATGCGTATCAACTGATCAAATTACGTGTCCAGATCCAGTCGTACTTTGTTCCTTGTCTTCACCTCAGTGAGTGTGCAAATGGATGGGATCACATGTGTGCACACAATGACATCGATGCTCCTGAAAAATCATGAATGTGAATCTTGTAAGCTGGTGATGAGTTGTGGGAGTTACTCATAGTTCTGGATCTGACTTCGGATGCATGCCTTCAACTTCAATGCCTTTGGCTTAATCATATTTGGCAAGTGAAATCGATATCCCTTGTACCTCATTGTCCATATTTTCATGTGATTGACATCAGTGTGTATGTTTGACAAGATGTGTGCTCTCTTAGCACAGCACTGCTACCAACCGTTGAGATGGAGAATTGACTTGTGCATGGTGAATAACTTGAAGTACAACTTTTGCATGACTATCTCAAGAGATGATACTTCATCAAGTATCGCATTCCTCAACTCTGCTCTGGCAGATACTGTAACGTGCTCTTCTCCCTGTTTGGTTGCTTGTAGCTCCTTAGCCATGTGCTCGTTCTCAGCTATCAAGAATCGAACACTCGAGCTGGTGGCTTCAGCATATGCCTTAGTAGCATCAGTCAATGCGGCTAGATTCTTTCGCACATTGGACACGATCACTCATTCTTCAAAATGCACAAGAGATACATGGACATCTAGAGTGGGCACTCTGCACAATTGCAAAACTTTGTGTTGTGACTTGTCGAAAGATATGTTGTACACATCTGCTTCTGGATTGTCCTTAAGGATTTCAGTGTCTCCTTGATCACTTCGGACTTGCTCTACTCCCAGATATGGTGAAGCCGTTGGGGTGACCTCTTGGTTCTGAGGCATGAGGTCAATGTCCTGATCTAACTCTGGCTGAACCAAATATGCGTCCATTTTCTCTAGCATCTGTTCAATTTCCTGATAAAAGCCTTACTCCTGTGACAGCTCACCCTATCTACTATGTGCCAACTACTCGGATGAATCAATCACTTGTATGGCCACAATTTCATCAATGTGTGCATGTTGCACCTCTTGCTATTCATGTTCCTAATGCACTTCCTTCTCTCTTCTGTGTAGCTCTTGTTCTTCCCTTAACTATTGCTTCAACTCCTACAAATCCTTTTATGCTTCTTCCAACTTCTTCTTCTCCCTCTGTCTTTACGCAATCCTTCTGTCGCATTGTCGCCTCTTTTCCTCAATATCCAAATATACTCTTAACACAAGTGGATCTTCTTTGAACTTGTAGCTTTGCTCCGCCTTTGCGCTGTCAGCAACCTCCTTGTTGCCTTTGTCAAGTGTAGGTCTACTGCCCTCTTCTGCTGCTAATGATGCTACTCTCTGAGATGTTGCTATCTTTTGCACTGCTAAAGACTGTACAACTATCTTGACCAGTTAATTAAGCCTTGGGAAGTTATAGTAGTATCTCCAGGGGTCTTCCTCAGGCCAATGACATTCCCCACAGATCCAAGGATGATGCACTTTCATACAGTGGTCCTTCACTAAGAAATGTGGATCATATGGATTGAAACTTCTAGTGTCAAAGGTGAACCTCTTGAATTCCTCTGTCTCAACATCAACATGCTTGAGATTATGAATCTCATACAACCCGATCTGTAAAGGAAGAGCGAGCCAAGGTGCCTTCTTCTTCCTATGTAGTCTTCCTGACAAACCTGTCGAGATGTGATATGTGACATCTTGCATGACCAGCTTATCCATGGAAAACTTTGACAAAATAAGCATACCCTTCTTCGCGATGTACATCCAAATGAAGGTGACAAGGGGTGAGGCATACAAATCTACTATGCCAACCAATGGCTCCATCATTGCTTGTAACATGCAAGGTGGATCTTTCTCAAAGATCATCCTGTACAATGGGGTGACGAAGTGGTCTGATAGTTGTATTATAAATCCATGGAAGTTTCATTCAGAGAACAACTTGCAATAGGTATGCGCAAAGGTTCTTGAAGGTGTCCATGCCCAACCCAAACCTGGGAACTGCTGATGGGCACAAATTGCATCAAGTATTTAAGAGGACATGAAATTTTTTTCTTGTTGACCCTTGGGCGGATGTCGGCCTTTTGTTACTTTTCCCTTCAGTTGGAGATCTAGCATGTCAGGTCAATTGAAAGGTCTTCCTTCATTTTACAGCTGATCCAACACAATCACCCAACGTTGCAAGAATGTTTTTGTACTCTCTTGGCCATATAAGTGACATGCAAAGATGGCCGAGAGATGATAATCCTTCCGCAATATCCTTGTCTTGTACACTTTTTTGGGTGTTGTCCTAAACTTAGATGGCTCTTTCACCCAGCTCTTCAAGATGTCACTTGAGTTTCCACTGCTGCTGGGCTTGGTGAAGGGTGCATCCATTGTGACCACCGATTGCGGTAAGTGATACATCACTTGAAAGTCCTATGCCCTAAAGATAGCAAGTTAATTTCCAATGGAACTACTCAACACCATTACATCTAAATCAAAATGCGAGACAATCTAGTGGATCATGTATGTGCATGGAAATGCGAGATACATGCATGCAATTCGATACAAACTAGACTTGTGTATGTTGACATAGACTCTGTGGTCCTCTAAATTCTTCTCGAAGGTGCCTGAAAATATGTCATTGATGTCCTGCCATTTCATCTTGATTTCCTTGTCTATAAACAAATTAGTGTCTTCATAGATGGGTAAGCTCATAGACACTTGCTTGACCGCATCTTCAGTTTCCCTCTCAACGGTGTCCTTTGACCTTGCTCTCTTGGAAGCCATTATACTTGTACTGTTGAGAGACTAATGAACACCTGTGGTACCTAGAGACAGAGACACACTCATGGCAAGCAAACCACCAATTCAAAACCAAAAGCAACTTGAGGACTGACATGCAACATACCCGGGTGACTGACTAGAAGGTTTGCAAAATTTTCACCAAGAGGCTAGGAGACTAACTACCATAACTGTGCAGAACACAGTCTAAACTGTTAGTGGGCTTACTGACTACTGAAACTATGCAGAGAATAGTCCAGCTCGGCTTGCTGAGGACTAAAATTGTACAATGCACAATTTCAGTGAGCATGAGTACAACCCGGTAAAATTGCATTGTACAATTCTGGGGGCCAACGAGGCACTGCCTCTCAGAATTGTGTAGAGAAAGAATGGGAGGTCAATGTGAGGTAATCTTTGTGCAATTCTTGAGAGGAATGTAGACCATTTACTCTCAGAAATGCACAATGTAAGCCAGGCAAGGCAAGCTTTGGGCCAAGGCAGCCCAAACCCACCAACAGGCGACTGAAAACATGTAAAGACTAAATGAATGTGTGAACCTATGTGTAGATATAAGTGAATGAACAAGCATATAATCAGTGAGTGCAAGAATCAATAAACATGAAAACAAGTAAGTGTGTGAAGCGAGTCACTGCAACGATGACCATCAACGCATAAACAATATCATGCATGCGACAATAGTGAGATGCAATGGAAAGCTTGAAACAATGTTTCTACAAGCTTACATGTGTTAAAACAAAAACAAGATTTCAACAAAACCAAGTAATCAACACTCACACAAACCGAAATACAAAAAGAGACGGAAAAGGAGTAAAAGACATGAAAAGTGAACTTACCCGGAAAAAGTTGAGCTGCGTGTGCTGAATGCTCCTCAATTCAATGGGGCATGCTAGAGCTCCAAGATCAAAGTGAAGAATGAGCTCTGAAGCCTCGAATAAATAGCTTTAATAGGATCAAGGTTTATGACGTGCATGCCAAAAATCTAGGAAAAGGCGACATTTGGTGGGAGGTTTCTAAAATGGCTTTTGCGTGTAACCCCCAACTATTAAATATAGATCCCTAAAATATAGGGATGATTTTTTCTTTTTTCTTTTTTCTTTTTTGGGAAAACGCATCCCATGCATGCAATGCAATATTTCTCAGTCTTGGAGGGAACCAGTCAACTTGGGAGCACATGCAAAAAACTACAAGCCCTTGAGTGATTTCTACACAATTTCTGGGCTGAGTGGCTTTGGCTGCCCCTCAGGGTCTACGCAATTTTTGGACTGAAGCCAAGGCAACCAACTAGATCTGTGTAAATTTTGAGAGCAAGCCCAGTTATGGGCTGCTTTGTGCAATTTTAGAGGGAAGGTTGCCTGCTTTCTCTATGCATTTGTGGAGAGAAGTAGGCTGCCTCAATGCTCTACACAATTCTGGAGAGCAAGGATGGTTTGCCTCCAATTCTGTGCAATTCTACAAGTGAGCACTGCAGCCAGATAATGAGTAAGTCACAGGATGTTATCTTGAGAGTGAAAGGAAAACAAGCTCGCAAACACAAGCTGATAAGCCACAAAAACTCAACTAAAGCATAATTATCTGCCAGTGCAAGACATGATGCTAAAGATGGTTGGTAGGGAGGCTCCAAAAGAAAGCTAAGGCAAACTTTTAGAGTTTTGTTGCGCTACAATGCTTGGTGACACACATGTAGAACTCCAGCTCTCTGAATGGACCTTGTTTTGTGAAAATCAAGTCTAACTCCTCCGGAAGCATTGTTCGATTCTGTGATCATCGTGGTTTCCACACTATCTTGATTGAAAGATGTAGCACCTGCCATGCTCTTGATTGGTTAGCACACATTCCAAGTCATGCCAACTTAGTTGTTTTGATTGGGGATGAGGGGTATATTGCTGCACAAGTAATATGACTGTCAAAGTTTAAGTTTCATCTGTGGTGTTGCTATGCTTCTAATAGGCCTGGACAGTACCCCAACGGAGTCACACAGGAAAAAAAGCGTCACTCTATTACCAGCGAGCCTAGTCAGTACCCTGGCGGAATTACTTACATCACCTCTCTGTGCAGGAAGCCTTTCTCTTCTTTCGCCTTAATTTTTTTTTTTTTTAATTTTCACATTTTAATTTTTTATTTTTTCTTTCATTTTTCAAGAACTGTGTATATGCACTTATTTATTTCAGAGGTGGAAGAAGGATCCCAACTTATTGAGAGCAGAAGAGGTTGTTCCTCCAGAGAAGTATGTTATGTATACCTCTGACATACTTGTTAAGGTTTCCCCCACACCTTACTCTACTTGACTAAGCTGACAAGGGTTAACCCAAAAACAACCGACTATATAGTAGGTGGTACTGGTTAGAGCACAAGCATTGTGTTTTCACCAATATTGACTTCGAACATAACATATTTTCCATTTGTGTATAATTGACTGAAGACAACAAGTTCTGCACAAAGAGAGAGGACAACAGATAACCAAGTGTTGGTAGTTGTACAAGTCCTCTTGTACTTTACCCTCCTTATCTTTAGAGTCATACATGTTTTCATGCAAAACTAACCTACGGATGTAAACAAGAAAACAAAATAATAAAGAAAAGAGCAGAACAAATGCTTAAGAAAAATAGGCAAGCAAGCAAATAAACAAATGAAGCAAGAAAGAAAACATGCATGCAAGCAAACAAAAAATAAATCAAACACTACCCCTAATACTAAGCTAATAGTGCATGGTTATGATCACATGAAGTGATATTTCTAATGCAGCCACCAGCGCATTGGTTGACCCATGTTGGTGAAGGCATGGTTCACAAACAACACAGTCACGCGAACGAAAAACATGAAAGATATAAAAATGAAGACCAACACACTATGAGTTTAAATGCGTCCACAGAAAAGAAAAAAGTGAAAGCACATGACATGCACCCTGTGGACTTACCATGGTGTTGTGACACACTGCATGCAGATGATAAACATATGCACTCTCTTGACTGTGACAGACAAGCAAACATGAGAAAAAGAGACAACTTATGTCTTGCAAGTGTGCTTGCTATATATGATTCCTCCAATGCATGAGTGATGGGATCATGTGATTTAGGTGGAGGAAGCGAAACCAATGTGTTAGATTGATCGTCAATGCATACAAATGAGTGATGAGGAGCCTTGGGTAGTTCAACAATTTCCTGATCGGAAGCGAAACCATCCTTAGGAGAGCGAGGGCCTAATATAACCATCAGCTCAGGCTGAGCTACCTCGATAACATGTAGGGTTTTGACTTCATCGATGGATAGATCATCATAAAAAGGTGGCGTTGAAAGATAAACAACGATTGAATCAACATCATGATTGAATACAGGAGTAAATAGATCATGACAACTACGATAAAAAGAATCAATGAGTTCATTTACATCCTCATGGTCTGATGAGTCATACAGAGGGGTAGATGAGAAGCAATAATTTTCACCCTTTGTGTTTCTGAAAAAAGTAGATGAAAAATCAAGCAGATTTTCAATGAAGAATTTGTCCTCTCTATTGTCAAATGATGGACTGACATCGAGTGTGTTCTACAAATTATCGGAAGTAGATGCATCGGTGGATGGATTTACACAAGGAAAATCAGAGATAGTAGAATCACCAAAGGTGTCAGGAAAAAACGGAGGAGTCGCAGACAGAAGGAGGTCATCCTTCACCGTGGGATGATGCTCAAATCCCTAGTCATAGACATTGCAAACGACATCATAGGTTAGTTGTGCAACATCAACTCCGTCAATATCTTGATCCTCATTCACAACATGTGTAAAGTCTGAAACGGAAGAAGCTAAGACAGTGCAATCTAAAGGATCAGCAAATTGCGGAGAGAGGGGTTGAGGTAACAAGTGCATATGACAACCCATGGGCTTGCTAACCAAATCTTTGTAGAAATTGAGAGTAGAGGGGGTGGAACCATGTACCAGTTGAATAAATGTGTGTGCATGCTCTCCCACATCACTTTACGGGGGTGGATCTGTTTGATGAGGGGAAGGTGGACAATCACTTGTGATAGTGATGGTGTCCACTTGTGATTGTGTAGCCCCATCACCGAAGTATGCTGAGTGGGATTAGACTTTTTCTTCACTTTAGGATAGATTTATTTGTGACTACAATATTCAAATCTATCCATAAGATATTGGAATTTCATCTAACCTTTTGGAGCTTCAAACATGAGTAGATGGAAGTGCTTCCAAAAATCCATAGGTGATTCATCCAAGGCCTTCCATTGTTTTAACATTTTTTTGTTAATAGGTTCAGGATCAAAATGACAGAAAAAAATTCAATTAGATCACTGAACTGCTTAAATGAGTGCATGCAATTGTGAGGCAGGTTGTGGCACCATCATTCCGGGGATTTGCAAAGTGTGTATGTAAGCAGCATGTTGACCTCTACTTCATGAAAATATTCCTCATTCCCCAAGAATGTAAGGAAGTCATTCAAGTGCTTAGGACAGGCCACTTCACCTACACCATCATTCGTTATTTCAGACAAGTGATCAAAAAAATCCTTCATGAATTTAAAGGGATGTGCATTGGACAAACATCGTGGAGGGTTAACTACATCAATATCCATGACAGATGTGCAAAGATTCAAAACAGGATGTGAGGACTCAGATTTTCATCTGGCACTCCTAGTGCTAGAAATGTTGACAGTGTTGGACCCGCCAACATGTAAGGAGATCGCCTCGGTAAGAAGTTCCAACTAGACCTTAGAATGTTTGGAGTAGGATCCCCAGCAGTGGGTAGTACGGTATCTCCTTGACTGCGGTTGCACACAGAGGTAAGTAAGATGTCCTTGTTGGAGGCAAGGGTGTGACCGTGTAGCAAGTCAAGGAAGGTGCATGAAAGGCTATAACACATGGAAGGGGGAATGAGTGCGCCCCTTAGAATCTTGTGATAGCACGCAGCTTGAAAGGGAACACATGAGTAGAAAGACTTCACGGGATGGAAAGAAGGATAGCCGACGATCCAAAGTGATGGGTTATAACAACAACATGCTTAGATAAGATTCATAAAACACATACGGAATAGTCCATACATACATGCGTAAATTACAGCTACATACATCATTAGAGTAACCAGGATAGCTGAACTACAATAACAACATATGCATGAAACATGTTGGATCTGTTATATTAAAAGAGTGAAAGAGCCAATGATACATACAACCATGATAACCCCTAGCCCCAATAGTGGAACATTACAATCACTGTCGCCTGCTCCTATGTACTAGCTCTACACTATGGAGAAGACAAGGCTCGCTACAATACACTCCAAGCTTTCTCTAAGCTATACCTATAAGAAGCTTGGCTCCCAAAATCCTGTAAAACAAGTTATGAGGTTCTATTTATAGCAAAGGGTGGGGTGACCCTTAACATTCCCCTTTGTGTCTCTTCAACTACCCTCATAACTCTTCAAATTACACATGATTGTTACATTCTACTATTGACACTTGGTCTTTCACTTTACAACATGTTTACAATGCAATCTACACATGTACCCATGTGAGACAAAAATGGGCTTGAGTAAGCCATGCAAGGCATCATTAAGACTCAGACAGATGTGGGAAGACTAACTCTTCGACATCCCTCTCAATGATTGACGGTGGCGAACTGATGCCAATCTTGGTAGTCTGTTATTATGTCTACGTACACTATGGTGACATCCTTCTGAAAGCGAACTCTTGCTTTCATTGCATCCGGGTACACTGATTTGGAACCTATGTCCAACTCGTCAAATAACATGCGTATCATGGTCTTGAGTGCAGCTGGACCACCAACACGCTGATGCATAGTGTCTGCATTCATCTGCAAGTCTGCGCTGGTGTCTATTCACATCAACTAATCAAAGTACATGTCCAGATCCACTCGGACTTGGTTCTTTGTCTTTGCCTCGGTGAGTGTGCCAATGGATGAGACCGCATGTGTATGCACAGTGCCATCCACGCACTTGAACACTCATGCATGTTATGCCTGTAAGCTGGTGATGAGCTATGGGAGTTCCTCATAGTTCCAGATCTGACTCTGAATGTGTGCCTTCAACTCCACTACCTTTGGCTTCCTCATCTTTGGCAAGTGCAATGGGGCTCCCTTGTTCCTCATTGTCCATATCTGCATGTGATCGACAACAATGTGTATGTCTGACAAGATGCTTGCTCTCCTAGCATGACACTGCTTCCAATAGTTGAGATGGACAACTGACATATGCACGATGATGAACCTAAAGTACAAATTTCCCATGACTTTCTCGAGAGATGATACTTTATCAAGTATCGCTTTCCACAACTCTGCTCTGGCAGATGCTGTAACTTGTTCTTCTCCCTACTTGGTTGCTTGTAACTCCTTAGCCATGCACTCATTCTTAGCTATCAGGAATCTAACACTCGAGCTAGTGGCTTTAGAATATGCCTTGGTAGCATCAACCAATGTGGTTGGATTCTTGTGCACATTGGACACGATCACTCCTTCTTCAAATTGCATAGGAGATACATGGACATCCAGATTTGGAACTCTATGTGATCGCACAACTTTGTGTTGTGAATCATCGAAAGATATGTTGTGCACATCTGCTTACGAATTCTCCTCAAGGATTTTAGTGTCTCCATGATCGCTTGGGACTTGCTATACTTCTGGATTTGGTGAAGCCGGTGGGGTGACGTTTTAGTTTTGAGGAATGCGGTCAATATCCTGACCTAACTCTGGCTGAACCACATCTATGTCCATCTGCTCTAGCATCTGTTCAATCTCCTGAGCAAAGTCCTGCTCCTACAACTGCTCACCCTGTCTGCTATGTGCCAATTTCTCGGATGAATTAATAACTTGTATGGCCGCAGTTTCATCAATGTGGGCATGTTGCACCTCTTGTTGTTCCTTTTCCTGTAGCACTTCCTTCTCTTTTCTGTGCAGCTCTTGTTCTTCCCTTAACTGTTGCTTCAATTCCTGCAAATCCTCATCTGCTTCCTCCAACTTCTTCTTCTCCTTTTGTCTTTGTGCAATCCTCCTGTAATGTTGTCACCTCTTTGCCTCAATATCCAAATATACTATTAGCACTTGAGTGGATCTTCTTTGAACTTGTAGCTTTGCTCTACCTCTGCATTGTTGGCAACCTCCCTGTTGCCTTTGTCAAGCTCAGGTCTGCTGCCCTCTTCTACTGTTGATGATACTTCTCTCTGAGATGCTACTGCCTTTTGCACTGCTAAAGACTCTACAACTATCCTAACTATTTCATTGAACCTTGAGAAGTTATAGTAGTATCTCCATGGGTCTTCCTTAGGCTAATGACATGCCCCATGGATCCAAGGATGATACACTTTTGCACAGTGGTCCTTCACTAAGCAATGCAAGTCATATGCATTGAAACTTATAAAGCCGAAGGTGAACCTCTTGAATTCCTCTATCTCGGCATCAACATGCTTGATATTATGAATCTCATACAATCGGATCTGTAAAGGAAGAGCGAGCCAAGGTGCCTTCTTCTTCCTATGTAGTCTCACTGACAACCCTATCGAGATGTGATATGAAAGTTCTTGCATGACCAACTTATCCATGGAAAACATTGGCAAAACATGTAGAGCCTCGTTCGTGTTGTACATCTAGATGAAGGTGCCAAGGGGTGAGGCATACTAATCTACTATGTCAACCAATGCCTTCATCACTGCCTGCGACATCCAAGGTGGATCCTGCTCAAAGATCATCCTGTAGAACGGGGTGATGAAGTGGTCTCATAGTTGTATTATAAATCCATGGAAGCTGCATTTGGAGAACAACTTGCAATAGGTGTGCACAGAGGTTTATGAAGGTGTCCATGCCCAACCCAAGCCTAGGAATTATTGATAGGCAAAGATTGCATCAAGTATGTAAGCAGACATGAAACATTGTTCTTGCTGACCCTTGGGTAGATGTCGGGCTTCTGTTAATTTTCCCTTCAATTGGAGAGCTGACATGTCAGACCAATTGAAAAATCTTCCTTCATTCACTAGCTAATCTAACACAATCACCCAACTCTGTATGAATGTTTCTGTACTCTCTTGTCCATATAAGCGACATGCGAACATGACCAAGAGCTGATAAGCCTTCTGCAGTATCCTTGTCTTGTACACTTGGTTGGGTGTTGTCCTGAACTTAGATGGCTCTTTCACCTAGCTCTTAAAGATGTCTCTTGAGTTTGCACTACTGCTAGGCCTGGTGAAAGGTGCATTCATTGTGACCATCGACTACGGTAAGTGATACATCACCTAAAAGTGCTATGCCCTTAGATGGCAAGTTTTGTTCCACTAACACTACTCAACACCATTGTCTCTAGATCAGTATGCGAGACAATCCAGTGGGTCATGTCCATACATGGAAACGTGGGATACCTACATGCAATCTAGTATAAGCCAGACTTGTGTATGTTGACATAGAATCTGCTATCCTCTAGCTTCTCCATGAAGGTGTCTGAAACGAAGTCATTAATGTTCGGGAAAAATGAGCCCATGCATGCAAAGCAAGATTGCTCGGTCCTGGAGGGAACTGGTCAACTTGGGAGCACATGCAATGGATTGCAAGCCCTGGAGCGACTTCTGCACAATTTCTGGGCTAAGTGGCTCTAGCTGGCCCTCAGGCTCTACATAATTTCTAGATTGAAGCCAATTCTATCAGCCAGATCTAAGCAAATTTTCAAAGCAAGCCCAGTGATGGGCTGCTCTACGCAATTTTTAGAGGGAAGGTTGTCTGCTTGCTCTACGCATTTCTGGAGAGTAGCAAGATGCCTTGATGTTCTGTGCAATTCTAGAGAGCAAGGCTGGTTGCCCTCCACTTCTGCAAGTGACCACAACAATCCAAATAATGACCAAGTCATGGGATGTCAGCTTCCGAGTGGAAGGAAAACAAGCTAGCAAACACAAGCTTATAAGCCACAAAATCTCAACTGAAGCATAAGTACATGTCAGTGCAAGACATGCTGCTAAGGATGGTTGTGTTATATAGAATTTATACCTACGGATAAGTACATCTTCTCTAAGTGGGTAGTTACACTTAGAACAACAAAACTAAATATGTTTAACCTTTTCCTACAATAGATAGATAAGATAAAGGAACCTACTTGCGATCCTTTGCTTCCTTTGATCTCCTTTGAATTGCTCCCGTCACTCCTACTCAAACTGAATTCGCTCAATTGGTACCTATCAACATAAACAGAAGATGACAACAATCAAAGAATATGATCTATCTACTGTAAAAAAATGGAACTGACAATATTTGAACATACATTCATCATAGGTATAGACAAAAGTATTGGAAAAGGAACAAACAAATTTATTGATTGAAATAAGGAGAAGTTACACCTAATGTGGTTTGATCCCATGTCACTGATCCAGCTTAGTCCAAACCCTCATCACACTAATAACACATCAATCTAGCAGTATAACATTACTTGACAATGATTTCAAGTCTCAAACCAACAGTATTTCTCTATAATATCCAAGTTCTAGCCTTCATATCACTATGATGAGTGGTCAATTTATAGGGAAATGCAAGTGGTTTTGTCATAAATAGGGCATTGGATGGTTTTCATAATTGGATAGTTAGTTTCCATGGAGAAAGGGATGATAGGATAGAGGGTTAAATGATCCATAGCCTATCCAAAATCGATCTCATAGGATGAGATAAGAGTTGGGCATACTTCTAGAATGCTCTAGAATCAAGGAATATTCCCATAATCCTATGTCAATTTCGCTCATCCTCTCCTAGCGTAGGCTAAAGTGGGCCTAAGTGCTATGCAACACAAGTCTAAATGGGCCTACCTACTATGTAGAGCAGTTTCCCATGACCAAGTCTACATCGGTGTCCCAAAGAGGCATTTCAATAGGGTTTCAAACTAGGAAACTTTCATGGATGAAAACATTCAATATGATGACTTGTCTAGGGTATGTAGCAACTGAAATTAGGGTTTCATGAGCCCTATTTGTATTGATTTGATCATCGGGAGTGATTTTCCCAAATAGACCTGTAACAATCGCCCCCTAAAGCATGAAGTCGAAAATGATAATGTTGACTGATATGCTTTATGATGTGATGAGGAGGATCTGAAGAAGAAGGTGACCTGCATCAATTACAATACATAATATCATGATATCTTTGAATTTTACATGAATTGCTAAGGGAAGGAATACCCATACTCAACATATAAAATTTTCATTACATGTACATAAATCAGATAGTCATCTATAGATATAGACACATGATAGGATGACCATCTGTGTAAAAGCATCGTATAGATGATTTATTACTCTCCTGAAATTGTAGCCCAGATGGATGAAACTAGATTTGGTTTCTTCTTTCTTATCCAATACTTCGATCAAGTGCGAATCTAACCATGTGAAAATGTGATGTGAAGTCAAACATTGGAAGACATCGTCTAATTACTAGCTAATAATGTAAGTTGTTAACAGACACGAGAGAAATCACCCATAATGATAATGATTCTCAAGGTACTACAGTACATTCTGCATGATGTGAATAGATGTTTTGATGTCGAAAACCATACAAATTCTTTCGGTTGAAGGCCTGTGATGTCAACCTATCCCTGGAAGTAAGAAACTAGCCATCAATGTATGTAAGCCTCAAGGTACTGGAAGGGTGTTTCTAAGTCAACTTCCTAGATAATGTGTTGATGTCGACAAGAAGCGACTCATCATAGGAGGGCCTTGATGTATTCCCCCATCAATGACACAAAATGAGTGTAATGATTTTGAAGACATAATGTGACTGACGACACAATGTTCAAGAATGGCAGTCATAAAAATGAAGGTTTATGAGTATTGCAAAGGATGAAGTTTACTGAGTGACTTCTCTTAAACATGTTGGCGAAACTAATGAATTGGCAGCATTAACCCAAAACCAAAGTGATCGATGGTGTGATAGACCATAGGTATGATAACCATCAAGCAGATAACCCAACCCAAATAGCCACAGAGATGAAGTGAAAGTGTCATGTTCAAGAGCGACTTGCTACCATAAAGTGATTTATCCCTTTTCCCATTTTCCCAGGTCATTGCTGACTAGTACCTCTTTATTTTTTTAAACAAGCTTGAGAAGGATAACATATGATTGTAGTATAATTCCACCATTAGGGTGAATCCATCGCTATGTGATGTTTTAATGAGTCTAGTGAAGGTGAAACTAGGTCTTGTCATGATGGACAAGTTTGTCCATATTTGATGTTTTAACAAGTTTAACGGCGATGAGAACTCAGTCCTTTTCATGTTTAGAGAGTTTGAAAAGGGAAAAAAAGAAAACTCCACAAGTTATTTTTCATAAGTTTGTCTCTCAAGTCCGAAAAAACATAAAATAATACAAGAGAGAACCTATTGAACATGTTTGATCAACGTATTCCTTTTTTGTAAGTAATCTATCTTAGTCTGGAAAAGGGTTAAAATTATACTAAGTAGGTGTCGTTTCCAATCCATTTACGAGCTGAAAAGGACAAGCGCTCAACAATTTTTTCATATTTCGAGAGTTTGAAAAAAGCTTAAAGAGGACTCTAGGGGGGTTCCTTTTTCGATGTTTAACAGAGCTTGAAAAAGAAATAAAGGTATACTCTATGGTCAAAAGTACATTTTACGATAATGCAAGTCAAATTCACTATGTCAACTATAAACTTGCTCAAAGAACCACCAAACAGATTAAACATACCTGTTTCATTGGTAAAAATAGGTAAAAACTATATTTTATTCATTTAATGAATATGAAATAACCATAAAACAAGAATTTACCAAGTCATTTTACCATTTGACATTTACCATTTAGTTTTGTGCTCTGAACTAGTTTTTACCTCAAACTTTAGCAGCTGATCGCGGGAGCTTCTATGAATCATTCTTTGTGACGTCAGGACCAGGTAGGAGATCTACCTCTTCTCTTTCATTTAAGGTCATTCATTTTCAATTTTAGGGAAAATTTTTAGGGTTTTGGGGTCCCTAGGGTAAATATACCATGCCTTGGGATCAACGCACCCCAATGCATCGAAAACTGCGCTGCAATGCAGTCAAGTAGAAGGGGAACTTCTCTGCAGCGAACTGTCTCAAGATCAGGGGTGCGCTGGATGAAGTTTAGAAATTTGTTTCATCATTTCTACCCAAAATCTCTTTAGTTTTTTTGCATGAAATGGATCCTAACTAAGCCTATGGTGTGATTTCAGACTTTGATCAGATCAAAATGGCTATCACTTGGCATGAAAGAGAACATGAAGAACAAGATATGTTTGCCCTAAATGATCCTAGTACTATTGAGGCCCTCAAAGATTATGGGTTACTCAAATATTTCAGGTTATTCAAGATGAGACAACAGTTAGAACTATTGTAGTTCTTGGTTCATTCATGGGATTCAGCAGAACAAGTTTTTCACATAGGGGACAAAGTGCTCCCTATATTGATCGATGATATTTACTTTCTCACAGGATTGTCGAGATGTGGTGCCCCTATTTCTCTTTCAGGTTCTTCCCATGGGGGTGAATAAGTGAGGGACTACATTTGACAATTTTGCTAGGTACATAGCCTAGTAAAGATGGAAAGATAAACATCAAGGATGTTCGTGATATGCCCTTACAAACAATCCTCTTTACTATTGTAAAGTTGTCGGGTAGCACGAAAATTTATGTTTCGAATAGATCACACATGCAGTATGCGCTCGAGTGTCTCGAGCCAACTATGTTCAACTGGTGTGAGGCAATATTCTCTTTGATGAAAGAGAAGCTGACTAAAGTATAGAGTGGGAAGACAAAAATTTTTAGCTATGGATCAATCTTAATCGCTTTTACTTTGGAGAGAATTCCATTGATGTAACCTTAGCATGTGACACTGAGTTTAGCTGGTCCTAGAGATCCACGAATGCAGAGATGGGTAGAGTTGATGGCTAGACATGCTGGTTAGTCATTAATGTCATTTTCTACTGCATTCTTCAGTTGACTCCGTCGACAACATATTGTCATCGAGGAGGATCCATATGCAGGGATGGATTTTTGTGGAGATCCATATTTGAGATTAACAATGGGTGCACAATGGGGTGATATAGGTAAATTGTTTTGACCATGTATTTTTTATTTTTTTGAGTTTTTACATGTTTTTGTGTTTTTCGTTGTTTCCAAGACTAAACTAAAAATGTCCTCATGTATAAAGATATAGGCATTGTTCTACCAATGGGTCATCAACAAGAGGCAGGTGAACCAGTGAGGAGAAATGTTGGAAGAGCAGTTCTCCAGGATCTGGATCTGACCGAGACACTGGTGAAGTTGCAGTATCATATTGTAGAATTTTCTCTACAAATCAGCTAGCTCACTGATATGATGTAGAAATTTCACTTGCAGATCAAACTGATATATGCAATGTACTAAACCATAATACTAGATCTACATCTACCATAAACTTTGCCAAAGCTTAATTGAACAAGAGAAACATCAAGCATGAACAGATATAACTGAGAATAAGAAGTAATCAACCATAACAAAGAAGATATAACCTGGGGAAAACACCAACCTAAAACCCCATCTCTGTATTATCAATCAAGTGGAAATCCTCAACAACATACAAAAAGAATAAGCTCAAAAGCTATCCTTCTCTCTCTGTACTCCAATGATGTAGCTCATGGACTACCTAGGCCTAAATATATAGGCTACACAAGTCCTCCAAGCTCCTATTTCATTACGTAGTTTTGATTGGGTCCAATTACATAACATGTGTGAATTTTCCAAATCATACCTGTTGTCACCTCAGGTCCAACTACGCACTACTAGAAGGAATAATATTCCTTCCTCATGCATGTAATATTCACTAGGAATATCCTAGCAACTGATAGTACACTATCCCTCATCTGATCTCAACTGGGTCTCTGTCTGAACTACCATGCATCAGTTATCCATGAGTGAATACTCAGTTATCTGAAAATACTATTTGTCACATGCATGCAAGCATCAACAAACTGAATCTCATTAACTTAAAAACTTGTTAAACTAATCTAATTGGACTTGACTAAGTTAAACTAAGTCAACTGATCCTCTCAATATAGAACTCATCCTTAAATCCTCAAATAGTGGAGCAAATCAAGGACACATTCCCCAGTCAGTGGAGAAATTATTGCATGTTCTCACAAAGACTTCAAGTTTGATTTTCCTTAACTAATTAACTGAAGATGAATTAATTAATTAATATTCAAACTTCTGTTAATATCAAATTCGAATTTTACTTCCTATTTTTAGTCCAGGGACTAACTAAAATAGGAATCCATCCTGAACTGCTAAAAATAGAACTTCTATTTTTAGCACTTCCATTTTTCATTCGCTGCTGCCCAATCCAGCACTGATGCCCAAACTGCTATTTTTAGCAATTTCTTGTTGCTAATTTTCAACACATATAGAGGGGTTAACTCTTGGTATACCCGATGTTCGGATTGAGGAGTTACCGATGAGACTACAACACCATACTATTGGTGTACCTAGCCGTTGGATGAGGCTATTGTGCATGATAGCTCAGGCTGTGACCTGTTAACATGAGCATCATTAGATCTACTTAGTATCATTTACTGTATTCATTTTGAGGTTTTGAGGTCAAATGACCAACATGTCTTGGACACAAATTTTTGTAAAAATTTTGAACATCTATCTATTTTACTTTTAGTGTTTTTGTATGGTTATGTGTAATCCTCTTCAACTGTTGATGTGAATTGAAAATTTACTCTTTAAATATGTCGTAAATGTCCGTTTAACACATAATTCACTAAAGGATCAGTCAATGTGTTAAACTTTCCATAAATGTGTTTATATTGAATGTAATCAAAATGTCGTTCCAAGAGACAAAGTCTAAGGAAAATACAATAAATAGTTGGATTTCAGACAGTATAAACATTCATAAGTTCTAGTATGACAAGTTGTGAGCCTAGCCTAATGATAATTCAGTGAATGCCAAGTGAAATGGCATCAAAGAGGAGTTCAATCAATGCGTTATACTCATCGATATTGTTCGTAGAACGACCGATACAAATCCCTTGAAAACACACTATCTCACCACTTGGAGCAAATATGGCCAATGCTGTAGAAGATAGGTTCTACGTACTATGACTAGCACCATCGCCATAAGAAAAAAATAATTCCAAAGATTCTGACATCTGCAACAAATGCAAAGCGGATTACTAACCACATAAAAAATCTAAAAGTCACATTGTGACACACACACGCAATCAAAGCATATATACAGTGTTTTTACTACGCACAATCAAGCATAGTAACATTTAAGATATAACCCGTTTCAAGGCTGCGATAATGGAATTCCATCATAATCAACCACCTTGTGAGCGCCTTTTTCTTGCTCCTAATTTATCGGATTCCTGATCATAAAGAAAGACCAGGTCTCCTTCTGAGAATATGCGAGGCTTGACATTGTGGTCATATTGCACCTTAATTAATTTCTTATGTGCTTCATTGGCCAATGCAGCTTCACAACGTGTTTCATCTAGATCAATGAGTCCTAAGAAACGTGCTTCCGCATCAGAAGTGTCAGGTAACAAGTTAATTGCGAGTTTTAGTGATAAAATTTCACATTGTATTAGCAAGATTTCCTTCAGACCATACACCAATTGGAAAGGTGTGAATCTAGTTGCGCTTCTTATCAAGGTTTGGTAAGCCCACAAGGTTGGGTATAGGATCAAATGCTAGTTTTTTTTGTGAACTCCTATCATTCATTGAAGCATTCGCTTAAGGATTTTATTGATGGCTTCAACTTGTCCATTAGCCTGTGGATAATAAGGAGTAGAACTATCATGTGAAAGTCCTAACTTGGCAGTTAATTTAGACATCATGTGATTGCAAAAATGTGAACCATGATCTGCAACTATGGCTTGTGGTACGCCAAACCGTGCAACCACATGGTTGAAGAAAAAAAGTGTAGTTGTCTCATCACTGTTGTTTAATGTAGGCATCGCCTTAGCCCATTTCGTAAAATAGTCAATGACGACAATAATATACCCATGACCCCTAGCAGAGTGAGGGTTACATGTCATGAAATCAATGCCTCATTTTTCAAATGGTCCAACAATGACGACAAGATGCAGTGGTGCAGGTGGTAATCAAGTTTTATGATAAAAATTCTGGCATGCGTGACAACTTCTGACAGAAGTAATTCAATCGTTAAATATGGTAGGCAAGAAGTAACCAGCACAAAGAATCTTCTATGCAGTAGAATAACCAAATAAATGTCCACCACAAGCACTAGAATGGAAATCATTTAGAACTTTCACGGCTTCCTCATGTGTGAGGCACCTCTGTAAAATCGTATTGATATCGTGATGGTAAAGGGTGTCGCTAATGATCACGTAACCACTGGCTTGATATTGAATATGTCGCTATTGCGAGCAAGAGGTATCGGGCCAGAAAGTTTTGGTTTGGAGATAGATGATTATATCTCCATACCATGGGTTAGATGACGAGATCAGAAACAAAGACTCATCCCGAATTGATGGTTCCGTTGTTGAGTTGATGGCGGTAGAGGGAAGGTCATAAAGAAGCTTGACAAAAACTAGAGATTTCTTTGACTTGGATTTGATGAATTCCAAATAAAATTCTTGCAAAATGACGATCCATTTTGAATATCTCCCCCCCCAAGCAATTGATGTGACAAGATGTATGTCATAGGGTTGCAATCTGAAATGACAGTGGTCTTTCGGAGTAGGATATAATGGCGAAATCTCTGTACAGCTTGAACGATAGACAAAGCTAGCTTCTCAACATAATAATACTTAAATTCCATATCATTGAGATTACAACTCAAATAATAGATCGGATGTTCAATCCCATCTTCTTTTTGGACTAAAACCATAGCGATGGTTGTATCTGTAGCAGCGAGATACAGGAAATAGTTGTTCTGATAATTAGGGGAATACATTAGTGATGCTTGGATCAGGGTATCTTTGAGAGCATCAAAGGAAGCTTGTGCAACCTGGTCCCAATGGAAGGGAATTCCCTTTTTCAAAAGACAAGTGAATCCTTTACTCATTTCGGCATAGTTAGGAATGAATCTCCTTAGAAAGTTAGCCTTCCCTTGGAGACTCTATAACTCAAGTAACTTGGAAGGTGGAGGTAGATCAAGAATTTCCTTAACCTTAAAGGGGTTGAGTCGAATTCCTTCTTTAGACACTACGAAACCAAGCAAATGACCAAAACCAACACAAAACACATATTTATGTGGATTGAGTCAAATTTTGTAGTGTCGGCATCATAAAAAGATGGCTCTCAAATGTTGCGGGTGATCAGCCCGTTTTTGTGAATGAGAAGGTAAATCATCTAGATAGGGTTGAACAATGTGTTTGATGTCATGGAAGGCATAATTCATTGCCATCTGAAAAGTTGCCCCAATGTTCTTCAAACCGAAAGGGAGTTTCCTATATGCGAATGTGCTCCAGGGACAAATAAAGGCAGTTTTATATTGGTCTTCTGGGCAGATATTGATCTGATTATAGCTGGAAAACCCATCCATAAATGAAAATATTTCACATCCGACACATTCATCAATTATCTGGTCGATAAAGGGAGTAGGATAGTTGTCTTTTGGACAAGCATGATTAACATCACTATAATGATTACACACTCGTATTGTTCCTTGTTTCTTCATGACAGGAACAATATTGGAAACCCAATCGATAAGAG
This sequence comes from Pinus taeda, assembly GCA_000404065.3. Taxonomy (NCBI): domain Eukaryota; kingdom Viridiplantae; phylum Streptophyta; class Pinopsida; order Pinales; family Pinaceae; genus Pinus; species Pinus taeda. Next base: position 39,486 of record APFE030100580.1, read on the forward strand.
GAATAGGGTATATGAAACTGGCATGCAAAAGTTTTTCAATTTTTGCTTTTATGGAAACAACCTTCTTCAGATGAATAGGACAGAGACGTTGTCATACCGACTTGACATCATGATACATTCTAATGTCGTGTTCAACTATACTAGAATCAATATCTGGAATTTCCTCATATGACCAAGAAAATATGTCATGAAATTCACAAAAAAAGAGCACGATAAGTTTCAAAATCTGATGGAGAACAAGATTTGCTAACATGGATGTTTTCTACAATTCCAAGTTTGGTCGAAATATCAATAGAAATGGTTTCCTTGATATTTGATAAGTTTTGTTCAGAATCAAATGTGTCTATAAATACAGAATTCGAAAGGAAATCAACGATTGAAGGGTGATTTAGTTCATTTGGAATATCTTCTATGTGATATGGAATATGGGATTGATGATAACAATCTGCTAATGGTTCTTCTTCTATCATCATTGATTGGATGATTCATTCATCAGTAGAAAATGTACGTGAAAAAGGATCAAAGGAAGTACCATTTTCTAACAAACGATCAATCCATGCAATTGGTGATGATGGATTTGGATTTGGCATGCAAGCCAAAAATATTGATTGCTATGCAAGCTCAGATGGGCTTAACAGCATGGTTTCATTATGCATATCAACTTTGGAATTATTGGAAATCTTCCATGAGTCAGATGAAGTGGAAGATATCATGTTATAGGTCTCAACTTTTGCAACTTTTGCCATTTGTGATGGTGATGGTAGTGAAAAGGTGCCCATTAGGGAAGAATCTTTGAAGAGACCTACTCCAATGTTCTGAAGAGATAGCGGAGGTCCGTGAACTAATGAAATGCTTCCAGTTGCCTGTGAACTAGAGGCAAAGAAGGTGAGTTGATCAATTACTATGATTCTGCCTTTATGAGAGAAAGCGATCATATGAAAGTATGTCAAAACCACAATATCCATAGCGTAAACCTACGATCTTCCTAGTAAAATATTGTAGTCAAGGGGTCCGTCAACGACCTTAACTTCAACAATTATAGTTTTATCCTCTATTTCTATTTGTAGGTTACTTAAAATTCCACAAGGTGTATAAGTGCCACTGTCAAAATCTTTTAACGTTGTAGGTGATCATGAAAATGGTGGTGAGCCAAGTGTTTTCCAGCAATTCATTGACATGATACAAGTAGATGCACCCTCGTTAACAATGGTTTGGTGAATGAGTTTATTCAAAGAATTTACTTGGATCAAGAATGCTAACTCTACTGGTAATTGTGGCATATAACTTGTATGGTTAAAAACCATGAGATTGGAATCCATTGGATCAATTCCACGAATTGCTGACAATAAAGCATGCTTTTGGGAGGGACAATTTTGAAGCACCTAAAGCCTTGACATAGCAGAAGGTGACTGAGCCAAATCTTCTACTATGTTATAATTTTGCACTACTCGAGCTCGAGGGTTGAATGTAGATTTATGAACAACTCCCTTAGGTGGTTTTATTGTTAACTCTAGTGCAATGGGTGGTGGAATGGAATCATATGAAGTCGAAGTCAAATTATTTGGTTGATATATAGCCTAGTTATTCGATGACAAGGGTGGATTACCATAATCTTTACTTCGTGTAGTCACCAAAAAATCAGTCTTAGACTTAGTGGTGGATAGAATAAGCACTTGTCAAGTGGAAGCATGATCTGTAGCAACCAAATGAGTCTCTGGGTTCGGAAAAGGGTCTATCAACACAACAGATGTACTAGAAGTCTTAAGAAGTTTTGAGACTTTAGAGCGGTGAGGACAGTCTCGTGTAAAGTACTCATCGTTACAAATTAAACATGGGTAATGAGGTTTCCTAGCTGGAGAAGAGGAATCATATGATTTCTCTTTAGGGGGAGAATTTTTCTTCTTTTTGGTTTTCCACTTTTTCTTGCTTCTAGATTTCTTTTCATTTTTACCTTTGTCAAATGACACGACATTTATTTCAGAAGCAAGTGTATTATTAGGTGTATTAGAAGTTTGATATGAAATAGAAACTGTTTGACTAGATGGTCTACTTAATATTTGAGTGCTTGAAGAACCTATCACACCGTCACCAGCATGAGATTCCTTACTGGATGGAGGTGGTGGAATAGTAAAAGATGGTCTAGGTGCATTTGGAATCTTATCATAAAGCGTGCGAGACCGGGTGTAAATCAAGTCTAAGTATTGGGCACAAGCAATTACTTGCTCTTCGATAACAACTCCTCCTTTAGCCACATCCTTGGTGATAGATGGCAACAAGTATTTAATAAACCACTCAGCTAGAAGTTGATCAGGAACAATAGTTTTGACCATTCTACGACGACAATGCCACTCATGAATATGATCATAAATGTGAGTAGCAGTGGTCTGTTTAAAGTTGGTCAACAGTTCCGTTCCAGTTTCATATCTGATCGGTAACTGAAAATGGGTTAAAAATGTAGTGGCTAAGGCTGTGAAGTTGTCAAATGAGGCTCGTGGTAATTCAATATACCACTTTGCAGCTAGACTAGTGAGTGTTCACGGGAAAATACGTAGTCTTACTGAATCATCATTTAAGGAGTTGGATGAACACCATAAATTAAAAGTTACAAAATGATTGGATGGATCTTCTCTAGGGTTTCCATTGAACATAGGAATATCATAAGGAAATTTGTGTGGAATCACAGACCGCTAGGGTGAATAAAGAATGGGATAATTAGTAAGCAGATTTAAATTCGGTAATTCAAGTGTTGCGACAAAAGGTAATTGTTGATTTAGGTCGGGTTGAGCGTAACCAAGGTAAGATGGAATTACCTGGAAAATAAGCCTTTGCATACCAGCATAAGGAATCTGCTGCTGGTAACATTGATATGGGTAGGTTTGTTGAGCATATCCAGTATAAGGTGGTTGTTGGGAACCAGGATAAATTTGTTGTTGTCCAAACCCAACATAGGCTTGTTGATTGGGACCTGGGTAAGCTTGTTGTTGACCAAACCCAACATAGGCTTGTTGACCAAGTCTAGGATAAGTTTGGTACTGTTGGAATTGCTATTGTTGATATTGTGGCTGCCATGGTTTTTGATGCAATGTTTGTTACCCACCAATATAAGTTTAACCAAGTTGTGAATAAATTAGACTAGTATAAGTCTGAGTCATCCCAGTTAATGGTAAACTGGCCTAAGGTTGTTTGATTCCGGACACAAAAGGTTGTTATAAAATGGCCTGAGAAGGCTAAGTTTGTAGACCTGAAACTTGAGGGTAAGAAGTTGAAGGACTAGCTTGCAAAGGTTGAGATTCAATCAACTGAGTTTGCGATTGTGGTAAAGTCATAACGAGAGGCGTGGTAGGTATGGATGAAATGGGTTGCATTAGTTGTGATGGATACACAAGCCTTGGTTGAATGGGCATTGTAGGCTACCATTGACAAACAATCATTCCAAAATAAGTTGGACCTAAAGATGACAGTATACTGCCATATGATGCCCCCCCAGAAAATGGAGGATAAGCATATTGGGCATATTTTTCTCCATATGGAGGTAATCTAGTGTAAAGTGGATACATTGGACGGTAACCAGATGGACCAGCTTGATATTGACTTGATGGATCAAACTGTTCAGTATTCGTAAGTGAAGAACTAGGTAAAATTCTTGTGGATGACATGGGTGAAGACCATGGACTAGAAGAAACATCGGAGCGAGTTCTAAATAATGATTTGTAACCCATTCGGACAGAAGGAACACCATACAGATGTGACTCAGGTGTTGTGGTGACATCAAAGAAGTAGCAACAGTGGATTCTGCCATAGTTGTAATAGATGATACAATCTGGGATGTTGTTTTAGCCATAGTCAAATGACCCAATTTTTGGGCATGGAATCCCCCCAAGGCATGTTTTGGGGCTTAAAGCCCAAGTTTTGACCAAGTCCTTTGTAAAGGCTTCGCGATTTGTGGGCGCAGAGCGCAAAGTCATAATAGAGTCAGAGGGTTGTCCACCCTTGTTCTTGTAATGTAATGTCAGCTTGATAGACCTACCCATGGTCCATAAACCATGGGATTGTATAAATAGAGTGAGGATCTAAGTGTAGAAAACATCAATGGAAGAAATAGAGTAGAAGCACGATGAGTTTAAGAGATTGAGTCGAAGTTTAAAGTGTGTCTTTGGGTCGTAGAGTAGGAGAAGGCTCTGTAGCTGAGTGCGCAGACCCCTCCACCTGAGTGTGCAAGGCAGGTCGAGTCTGTAACTGTGGGAAGAATTAATAAAGAGAAGTTTTACCATATTTTTGTTTATCTTTTCTTGTTTTATGTATTATTAGGTATAAAATGCAAGTGTACTATTTATTTTCTGCACGAACTCATATGAATGTGTTGTATAAATAAATAAAACATAAGGCATCCAATTATGCGAAGATAACTAAATGGTGTAGGAGGATAAGTAAATAGTGCAGAGCACTTCTCCAGTAGCACGGACGCCCCACAACCCCTGGTTAGGGCTGTGGAAGGTAAGTATATCAGGGTGCGAGGGACGGGGAAGTGCAAGAAGGGATTAACGGTTGGACCCACTCAAACCTCTCAAACATCTCAAGGGTGTGGAAACCTAGTTCCAGCACCCCCCAATACTACTTCAGTTGAGACATCAATCCACACTCCGCAAACTATTGCTGAAAGGGCCAGTAGTACAGGGATTTGTTTGGCTATTTAACTCCGAACCTGGGTCAGGCCCCAACAAGCCAACACCAATAAATGTCCTAATGAATCTATGGGAGTTAGAAAGTAAATAGGATCAAAAGGAGCAGTTAACTGAGGATAAGAAGGATAAAGATGAAGCCCTGGTCCAAAATGAGTTGGAGATCTGGGTGAAGTTTCTTCTTCAAATTGCTCTTCAATATCAATCAAAATGGGTGGAAGGATTCCATCGTCAGGTCCGTAATAAATTTCTGGTGTTTGACTATGAGACAAAGGAGAAGTCTCAACAGTTACATATGTTTGAGGATAAATTGGTCGATCATCTTCTGGTACGGGAACAACTTTTGATTGTTCAACTTTAGGATCCAAGTGTTCTGTTAAAAGAACAATGGGTTCAGGATGAATTTCTTGAACAACTTCTAGTTCAGAAGTAACTTTTGTTTGAACTAGGATAGGTTCGGGATCAACTTTTGGTTGAACAGATTCAAGTTCAGAAGTAATTTCTTGTTGAACAAATTTGGGTTGAGGATCAAATTCTTGTTGGACAACTTCAGTTACTATTTCACTAAGTTCACTCTTAGTGTCCTCAGGTAATTGTAAAGGTTCCACTTCAATAGCAGATAAACCAGTAATCGTAGGAGTAACTGGAATCGCAGTACATACTGGTATAGGTGACTCTGCTAAATTAGATGAAGAATCAGAAGTTTGTGATGTACTGGACTCTGTTAAATGAGACCGCTTTTGTCGACTAGGTGTAGCTTTAGGAGGTAAAGCCAATTTACTCACTATCCTATGCGAATGATGGGGTAAAGGTTGATTTTCCTCCACGATCGCTAATTGATTTTATTACAAAAATAAATAAACAAAAAGAGGGTAATCTAGGCAAAAGGATTACCAAGTAACTATGAACTGCAATATATTGCCTCAGAGAAGCCAAGGACTTAACATACGTGAAGGTAATATCCTCGAATGTTGTTTTCAGTGTATCACAGTATACAAGGCGGCCGACTCGGTTACCTATGGATGGATAGCAACCTAATGTAGTCCTCCCAAATATATTTGAAAGTACATGGAGGCCCAATCTATGTGCACAGTGAGAGCATTCCTTTATACTTTTCATACTATGACTCTGCCCGATATACCCGAAAGTACATTAATGAGCTACGATATACTTATGTATGTGGAATGAGGTATCACACTCGGAATTTATTGCAGACCATTAGCGACAACTGCTATGTTTAACGACACCAGAACACGTCTCTAGCCTAGACCTATAAATGTTATGCGTTAAGTTACAATGCTCCATTAGGTTAATCGAGATAAATTTTAGTTGACCTTGTTTAAAATTTTTCCTTTCAAGTTCACCACGTGATGTTTCTGAAACTCCTAGAATGCAACTATGATAAGAAATGTTCTTTTCATTTTATTTAAACAATGAAAACCATAACTAAAAGGGATGGAGCAATCAGAATCTTTAAACAAAGAACATAGAACACATCTAATGCAACTTTCCCTATACCATTCCTACAAGCACACAAAAAAGTCTAAATGCATTATGCATGTTTTTCTTTTCATTCCTTTAATTTTTAGATGAACATAAAGAAACTAAATGAACATACGATCAATCAATGCTTTTCACAAGAAACGAAGACTTTACAACAGTTTCTTTTTCCAAGAAATGAAGACTTTATGACACTTCTTTTAATAAAAGTAAAGACTAATCAATGTAAGCTAACTTTGATAATGATAAAGAAATATCTTAAGAAACACTAAACAATCAAGGTCAAAGTAGGGGTAGGAAAGGAAATACAAACTGATTTCAAAGCCATAGAAAACATTGATCTTTCAGCAAACAACATCAGAAGCAACTTTGGAAAAATCAAGCAAAAGATGGGTTTTTTGGCTTGACAGGGATCAACACAACCCTGAGTGGGAGACAATGCATTGCATAGCACCATCTCTAAGCTAACGATGCTCTGCAGCGCACTGTATCAAGGACAACACTACGTTGATGATAGAGAGCACAATGAGGAGACATTTAAGCACACGTTTTTGACCAAAAACGATTCAAAATGACTGAAAAGGGATCAATGAAGTCATGTAAAGTATACTAGGATGTAATATGATAAGGGTAAACTACCAGGAACGATGGTCGTTCCCTAGTATGGTCACCAATTTGTTAAACAGAATTTATACCTACGGATAAGTACATCTTCCCTAAGTGGGTAGTTACACTTAGAACAATAGAAGTAAAGATGCTTAACCTTTTCCTACAAAAGACAAATAAGATAAAGGAACCTACTTGTGATCCTTTGCTTCATTCAATCTCCTTTGAATTGCTCCCGTCACTCTCGCTCAAACTGAATTCGCTCAATTGGTATTTGTCAACATAAACAGAAGACGACAACAATCAAAGCATATGATCCATCTACTGTAAACAAATGGAATCGACAACATTTGAACATACATTCATCATATGTATAGACAAAAGTATTGGAAAAGGAACAAACAACTTTATTGATTAATAGAAGGAGAAGTTACACCCAATGTGGTTCGATCTCATGTCACTGATCCAGCTTAGTCCAAACCCTCATCACACCAATAGCATATCAATCCAGCAACATAACATTACTTGACAATGATTTAAAGTCTCAAACCAACAATATTTCTCTATAATATCCAAGTTCTAGCCTCTAGATCACTATGATGAGTGGTCAATTTATAGGGAAATGCAAGTGGTTTTGTCATAAATAGGGCATTGAATGGTTTTCCATATTTGGATAGTTAGTTTCCATGGAGAAAGAGATGAGAGGATAGAGGATTGGATGATCCATAGCCTATCCAAAATCGAGCTCATAGGATGAGATAAGAGTTTGGAATCCTTCTAGAATGCTCTAGAATCAAGGAATATTCCCAGAATCCTATGTCAATTTCGTTCATCCTCACCCAACACAGGCAAAAGTGGGCCTAAGTGCTCTGCAATGCAGGTTTGAATAGGCTTACTTGTTATGCAGATTAGTTTCCCCTAACCAAGGCTGCGTTGGTGTCCCAAAGCGACATTGCAGCAGGGTTTCAAACTAGGAAACTTTCATGGATGAAAACATTCAATATGATGACTTGTATAGGGTATCTAGCAACTGAAATTATGGTTTGATGAGCCCTATTTATACTGATCTGATCATCGGGAGTAATGTGCCCAAATAGATTTGTAACAAGTTGGTAGGGAGGCTCCAAAAAAAAAGCTAAGACAAACTTTTGGAGGAGTGTTGTAGCCGCTACAACACGAGGAAAAATCACTTTAATGAATTCAAAGACTAAAGACCATCCACTCCCTGCATTTCTATTTCTATTGAATGCTCTTTGAGTTTTGCATTTTTATTTCTATTGAACGCTCTTTGATTTTGATACGTTGATAGGTATTTTAGAGTAATAAATTTATTTTTGTATTTAAATATATAATCTAAACTATAAAATATAACAAACTAATTTTACTAAAAGTATAATTAAATTATAAACTATGGGTATATTTTATTTATTTTATATATAACACTTAATAAGTTAGATAGAGTTGATTTTTTAACAGACGGTGTAAAACCCTAGCAGCCGCAGCTCTGCCCTCTGTAGCAGATGTACAGACCTGCAACTCTGCAACCTGGTAACTTCATTCCTACACGGTATCGTTAGATCTCTAATCATCACGAGTCTGGTCGTTAACTAAATATGGAAAGTCCGGCGGGAGGGACGGGGTCCGTTCCTCCCCCACCTTCTTCATCACGGATGGCGGACAACACAGAGTCTTCTATTCCCCTGTTCTCTTATAGCAAATCCGCTGCACGATTTCAGAGCTCTGAACGCGATCAAAGCCAGGAACAAAACAATGCCAACGTGGACATCCCGAGTGCTGATGACCAAAATGACACAGATCTGGGTGTGTCACAACCAAAGGCGACGTCAACCACATGCATTCCAAAAGCTAAAGAACGAATTAAAGTAGAGCTACCAAGCCATCGTATCAATGGCGAAATACAGTATCTGAAAGATCATGCACTGATTGGCAAGTTTCTGGGTTTTTGGCCTACTGAGAAGGCCCTTCATGGGTGGATCGACTCAAAATGGAAACCCAAAGGACAAGAATCCCTATTATTAGGGCCCAAAGGCTTTTTCACAGCTATTTTTCACTGCTTGGAGGACAAAACCAGAGTATTCGAAGGAGGCCCATACTTCTTCAACTCCTCGGGTCTTTACCTTCATGACTGGAAGCCAAGATTCAACCCAAATACGGAGGATCTCAGTCATGCTCAAGTCTGGATTCGCTTGTATTCCCTGCCCTCAGAATACTGGAAAGAAGAAACATTACAGGAAATTGGTAACAGCATTGGCACCTTCATCAAAGTAGCAAGGGAAACCAAAAACCGAAGATTCACCTCCTACGCCCGGATCTGCGTCCAAATGCAGCTCAAAAAAACCCTTGCAGACAAGGTAAGTCTCTTCCACGATGATTTTGAGTGGCTTCAACCTTTAGATTATGAACACATTCCATTTCGTTGTCGTAAGTGCCATGAGCATGGCCACCTCTTTAGGGAATGCCCCTTGAATACCCAGACCCAAGCTGCTATCAACGAAGCTACTAAAGATTCAGATGGTTTCACAAAAGTGACCTCCCACCGGAGGCATGCAAAAAAACAACCTGCTGCCCCCTCTAGCCCCAAAAATCCTGAATCCCAGAACCATTTCCAAATCCTCACCCCTCGTGAGACCTCAGATAAGCCCTCGCAAGACTCTCAATCTACTCTTGACCCTCCATCCTCCTCCATTCACCCCAATCCCCAGGTGGATCCATCTGCCCCTTCGCCCTCAAAGCTCCCTCCCTCCTTGGAAGAGAAAATCTCGGATTCAGCAGCGGGCCTTCAGCCCTCAGACATGGACCTGGATGTGGCCTTAGCTTTAAGTTTGCAAGAAGGCAGCTCATGTGATCCTCAGAACACCCCTATCAATATGGAGGAAGATCCAGAGACTGTGAGTCTAGATGGGCTGGATATCCTCAAACTTGAAGCAGCATGTAAGCAGAAAGAATACAACTCCATTCCTCCCTAGGAAATAGATAGACTGGAAGGGGTTCTCATCAAAGCACAAGATAGCAAATGTCTGGGCATACAAGCAGGTAGTCCGTGGGATGGAAAGAAAATCCTCAAAGAAACAAAAAAAAAGAGGATGCAAGACTAATCTACAATGAACCATTATTCTGGGCGAGATCTTAATGGAATCGGGGCGATTTCCAAAGTTGACGAAGTTCTACAAGCCCAAACACCTTAGTTCCTCATGAAGCTCATCTCATGGAACATGAGAGGGCTCAATAGCCCCTCAAAACACAGAATGTTAAAAACCATGATTCAGTTAGAGAAACCAGCAATTGTTTTTCTACAGGAAACTAAAAGTACTAATGTCCTTCTTGAAAAAATCCTTCGCAAAGCCTGACCTGGCAGTAGATCTGTTTCAGTTGATGGGCTAGGAGCCTCAGGAGGACTAGCTATAGTCTGGAATCCGCAGTCCCTCACTCTACAGGATTTTCATGCTTCGCGCAACTTTATTCAAGCCTCATTTCATATCCTTGGTATGGAGCTACATGGTCTACTCACCAATACATATTTCCCGCAAGACTTGCATCAAAAATTAGAAGTGTTGGAAGCACTTACAGCACTCAACTCAACTAGACAGCACCCTCTCTGGATAAGTGGGGGCGACTACAATATCATCACTAATCTCAAGGAAAAAAAGGGAGGACGGATGAAACTAGAAGAGGATAGCACAGGCCTCAAAGAATTCATACAAACCAACCAGCTCATAGACCTACAGACTTCAAATGGATTGTTCACCTAGACAAATAAACGAAGGGGACCTCACCATATCACGTCCAGATTAGATCGCTTCCTCATTTCAGATAACGTCATTCATTTGGGCGGAGAGCTTCATGCTTCCATCCTGCCCCAAGGAGGCTCTGATCACTGGCCCATTATGCTCCAATGGACAAGTCCAGGTAAACATTCCAATCGCCCCTTTCAATTTGAGTCCTTCTGGTTCACTAACCCGGAATTCAAAGGAATGGTGCAAGAGGTTTGGAAGTCCTTCATTCCTCCAACGGGATCAAAAATGTATCAATTTCAACAGAAGCTCAAACACCTTAAGCAAGCAATCAAGGCCTGGAATAAATCAAAATTTGGCAACATCGTGGATGCAAGGAAAAATCTGGAGCAGAACATGTGTGATCTTCAGCAAACCATCATAACAGAAGGAAGGACAGAAGAATTAGCCAACAAAGAGCACTCCCTCTGGATGGAACTAGAAGCCCGGAGGCTACAGGAGGAAATCCTGTGGAAGCAAAAATCTCGTATCAGATGGCTAAAAGAGGGTGAAAAGAATACAAAATTCTTTCACCGATCCACCATCCAACGCCGCATGCATAATAACATAGCCTTCATCAACGATAGTCAGGGGAACATAATAGAAAAGCATGAAGATATTGAGAAGGCATTTAGAGATTACTTTCAGGAAGCACTCAAAGAGCAACCAGGAAGCCGCGAAGCTGCCATCAAATCGGTCACTCAGCGTGTCCCAAAGATAATCACTGACGATCAAAATCAAAATCTCTTGAAACAGGTCACCATGCAGGAGGTCGAAGAATCCATGGCGCAACTCAAAGATGGTAAGGCACCTGGACCTGATGGTTTTACTGCTAATTTCTTTCATGAATTCTGGGACCTGATCAACGCTGAAGAGTGGGACTTGGTGGAAGAATCTCGCTCCATGCATTGGGTCCTTCCCTCCCTCAATTCCACATTCATTGCTCTTGTCCCCAAAGGCGAAGAAGCTAACACGCCTGATAAATTCCGGCCAATTGCCCTCTGTAATGTTATCTGCAAGCTCATCTCCAAGGTTGTGGCCAATCGACTCAAACCCCTCCTCCCTCTGCTTATTCTTCCGGAATAAACAGGTTATGTCGAGGGTCGTCAGATTATGGATGGCATCATCTTATCCAATGAAGTGATCCACTCGCTAAAAATACTCAAAAAACCAGGCATGATAATGAAGCTTGATCTATCCAAAGCCTTTGACAAACCCAGTTGGGAATATATCCAGCAAATGCTGCTAGCCTTCGGATTCAGTGCAACCTGGACTCGCTGGATTATGAACCTCATATCCTCCCCTTGCTTTTCAGTTCTCCTCAATGGCTCCCCGTCCATGCCTTTTCATCCATCGCGAGGCATTCGCCAAGGGGACCCTCTCTCCCCGTTCATTTTCATTCTTATGGCGGAAGGGCTCAGCCGCCTCCTCCATCATGCTGTTTCCTCCAATGCAGTCAAAAGGTTTAGCACTTCATGGTCTTAATCCGTTGTCTCATCAGCAATTTGTGGATGATACGATGCTTTTTGGTCATCCCTCTTCCCAAGAAGCTAAAGCCTTCAAATCCTTGCTCTCTCTTTTTTCTGAAGCCTCTGGAACCTCGATCAACGCCTCCAAATCTCAACTTTTCTTCTTCAACACCCCTGTCTCCACTCAGCATAATATTGCTCGTATTCTGGGCTTCTCTATTGCTGCTCTGCCCTCCAAGTATTTGGGAGCTCCTCTCATGGCCTCGGCCCTTAAGCACGCCTCCTGGCGCACGCTTCTAGATAAATTGGAAGCGATACTCTCATCTTGGACCTACAGATCACTTAACATAGCCAGTAGACTTACTCTGATCAAATCGGTCCTCCAAGCAATGCCCCTGTATCTTTTTTCCCTTCTAGCAGCACCCAAATGGGTGCTCAAGGCCATCCGTAACCTCCAACGGGGCTTTCTATGGGGCTCGAATGGACTCAACAGAAAATGGGCCCTTGTCAAATGGGCGGAAGTATGTCAATCTAAAGCCAATGGAGGATTAGGACTAAGGGACCCCATACAAAGCAACAGCACAACGGGAGCAAAAATTTGGTGGAACTGGCTAGTAAAGCCGCACATCCCTTGGGAAAAGTTGTGGCAAGCTAAATACGCGCCCAGAAGTCAGTGGGATGAGCTCATCAGAATTAGTCTGAGCATTACATGATCCATGATCTGGAACTCGGCTAAAGTTCATTGCGCCTTCATACAGGATTACAGTTTTTGGGAGATCCACTCAGGGACCTCAGCACGGTTTTGGGAGGATTCATGGCAGCAACTGCCAAAACTTGCCACGATCTTCCACAAACAATGCTGGCAGCACCATATGCAACAATCTAATACAACTAAAGTCTCTCAGTTTTGGCAGCAACAAGAAACTCAAGATTTCCGTACTTGGAAACCAGCTAGATCATGGCAGACAGACTGGCAAGAAGAAACCTATGCTGACATAGACCAGGAGCTTCTTCAAAGAAAAATTATTCCCTCTTCCCAGCAGGACAAACTGAGATGGGGCCACACCTCAAAAGGAATCTTCACCACCAAGGAGGCCTATACTATACGCTATGACCAAAGCACTAATGACAAGGATCAATTATGGACTCATATATGGCAGCCAAGATTGTAGCCCAAGATATCTACCTTCCTTTGGCTACTAAGCAAAAGACGCATTCTCACATGGGACAATCTTCAACGTAGAGGCTTTATAGGCCCCTCACGATGCCCCAATTACACCGCTCAGGAGGAAACCATCACTCATCTCATGGAGACGTGCCCTCTCGCTGCTCAGATATGGAATAGAGTCGACCATTGCAATAATGGTAGAAGGGACATGCAAGGGGACATAGCAAGCATTCTCAGAACTTGGCCCAAGCAACCCTACCAAAGCCCAATTTTGAACTCACTATGGAATCTCATTCCAGGTTTTCTATACTGGTCATTATGGAAGGAAAGAAATAATCGAGTCTTCAACAACAAGAGCAGATCCGCAGAAATCCTCTGGCTACTCCTGAATTATAATCTACAAGAAACGCTAGCGCTCAGAGCTTGGACAGAAAATGACTGGCCTACTTCACCTCGGGAAAAAATCATCTAGAATTCCTGGAACCTCAACATCTCCTATTCCTAGATGGATACTCATAGCAATCCTCCCAAAGTCACCTCCCCCTCCCAATGGTCCCCACCTGCAGGAGCTACTTTCAAACTTAATTTTGATGGTGCTGCTAAGGGGAACCCGGGTCCATCACGATATGGAGGAGTCATCAGAAACGCAGAAGGATCAGTGGAATACATCTATTATGGTTCGACTGGAATAAATACCAACAACATGGCAGAGCTAGAAGGAATGTGGAAAGGAATTTGTGTGGCTGATCAACACAACTTCTATCCGTTGGAAGTAGAAGGAGATTCCCTAATACTTATCAATGCAGCTGTTACAATCCAAGCAGGGTCATCAGCAGTGAAAATAGCCTCCAGCTGGAGACTCCTCAGCAGGCTAGAAGCATTGGAAGACAGGCTTCGACGCCCTAACAGTATCATCTTCAAGCATGTTAGGCGAACTGCCAACAAAGCAGTAGATAGAATAGCAAACCAAGGGGTGAATCAGCAGGGTCCTCACTACACAGGCACTCTCCATGATGCAAAAGATACAAAACTTCAAAAGGATTGCCATATGTTGGTGCTCCAGGATCATCAACCCCCAGCTGCGGGTGCGAGCAAGTGAAAGGTGTACGGGGGCGGGCTTCCCACTGGGCAAGTGGCAGCCCAGGCCTGCCACATGTATACGACCATTAAAGGCCTGCGTTAACTCTAAATCCAGAATCATCGCTCACAACATTCGAGCTGCTTTGATCATCCATCCTCGCGCGAGGTCTGCAACTCCGCCCTCCGAGAAGCTGATGAATGACATAGGGTCGCACATGGCACACAGCACAACATATCAATATAATGACAGAGACATGTGGATGGTAATGTATTGTTTGTTAAGCATTCTTGTTTACATTCGGCTCTGGACTTCTGTGCTGTGTTATGTGCAGAGAGGCAGGCGCGGCAAAGAGACCAGCCGGCTCCCTGTGTATCCCTCCCTTGTTTCTGCGCTAGCCTTCAGCTGCTGTTGGCTCGCCATACCTTGGCATGCTCTCCAGTTCGCCCAGGTCTGTCTAGGCGATTTTCCCTTGCAATTCCCTGTTCCTCCTGTAGCTCTTCGGCCTTTTTGTGCCTCTCCGCCTTCAGTTAACCAGCCTCATAATATTCAATCAATTCCTCGCTGCTCTAGCCTCCTTCGTGTCCATCCTAGTCTGCAATGCCTCGGGAGAGGCTTCGCCTCAGTAGCCTTCGTGGCGGGTCTCGTGGAGGGGCAAGAGGACGAGCCAACCCACCTCGATCCTCTGATTCGTTGTCAGACGATGCTAGCAATGCTCGACGCAGACGAGGTAGAAGACGGGGGCAAGCTCAAGCCCCGGTATGTGATCACATCTCCCATCCTACAACGAGGTTCAGCTTTCCCTGCCTTCTGGACTCCGACACTTACTATGTGTCTGTCGAAATTGAGAAATGCGAGCGTGGGGTTCGTTTGCCAGCTGCAGAGGAACACGGGCCTCCTGCCTCAGCCTTGGATCAACCAACCCTGTCTCCTGCCCAGAGGGTCTGTCCAGCAATTCATCCTCCTGCTCCAGAGCAGGGCCAACGCAACTTAGCAGAGGCATCAGCGGGAGTCGTGGCGGGTCCAAGCGCTCTAGCGGAAGACAATGCGCCTCATACAGACTCAAGCGAGCCGGACCCGTATGCTTGCAGAGTGGTGGAAGAGGTGCCATCCACCTCTGTGGACGATTGAGCTAGTTCTCAGGACTACCGGGCGTAGGGTATGGCATAGTCTTTTTGTTTATCTGTTGGTTCAAGATCTGCGTCTTTACAGTGCTCTCTCTCTATGTAAGGTTGCTACTCTGCTCAGTCCTTGGCAGAATAACCATAGTTCTTATATTATGCTTCTGTTTGCGGCTTCAATGGCGGAATATCTAGTCAGGAATATGTTTTTTGAGTCGGTCATGGGGTTTTGGGTTTTTGGTTTTGAAGTCTGTAATCGGGAATATGTATGGGTTTCTAGGTTCTTCTCATCACTGGTCAGAGTTTTGTAACAGCAGGCAAGTCTCCCAAACCTGGGGTAGGACAAATGCCTGGCTAGATAAGGACATCAATGTGCAAAATCCATCTCTGTAGGATGGTGATATCTGAGGCGCCCCTCGTTGTAATTTTCTGAAGTTTTTTGTATTATAATAGAATTAGACTAATTTACAAAAAAAAATAAAATAAGTTAGATAGAGTTCCAAAGGTGGGGAGCTTATTCTTTATCTTATTATCTTCATGTGGGAGCCACAAAGAGTGTAACATTCTATTATACCAACTATTTAATCATTCTATGAAAAGATCACTATATTTTTACACTTGCATATATCCATGTAGAAATATATATACATACAATGGTTAAATTAAACTCTACATTATTCATAATAGACATATTGATTAATTAATAACATATATACATACATACAATAGCTAAATTAAACTATACCATATTTTCTTGGGTTTATTATTTTCTTCGGGTTTATTATTTCTTTTGGTTTATTGATGTAAGGGTCCATATTCCCAGGGTTTAATATTATTTGTTTGGGTTTATAATCCCTTAGGTTTTTAGTATTAATCCCTTGGGTTTATAATATCAATCATGGTCAACCATGTTTTGTAAAATCAATCATGGTCAACCATGGTCTAACATTGTATTGTGACAAGCATTGTCTCCATATGAAAACCAACCATGGTCAACCATGGTTCAATGTCGCATTGTGACAAAGATTGTCTCGATATGAAAATCAATCACGCTTAAGGATGGTCCAATGTCGCATTGTGACATTGATTGTTTCAATATGAAAATCATCTATGGTCAACCATGTTTATTTTAGTATTTATAATATTTATCCTAGGGTTTATATACCTTAGGTTTATAATATTAATCCATGGGGTTTAATATTATTCCCTTGAGTTCGTAATCCCTTGGGGTTTTAATATTAATCCCTTGGGTTTATTATTCTTTTAGGTTTATAATATCAAACACTTGGATTTATTAATCTATGGGTTCAACCAGGTCGAGCATGGTTCGATGTTGCATTGTGACAAAGATTGTCTCAATATGAAAATCAATCATGGTCGACCACGGTCAATCATGGTCAGCCATGGTTAATCACAATCAATATGAAAATCAACCATGGTCAACCATGGTTAATCACGATCAATATGAAAATCAACTATGGTCAATTATGGTCATATTGTGACAAACATTATCTCAATATGAAAATTATGGTCAACCATGGTCCAACATCGCATTGTGAAGATTGTCTCGATATGAAAACCATCCATGTTTATTTTAGGGTTTATAATATTTATCTTGGGGTTTATATATCTTGGGTTTATAATATTAATCTCTGAAGTTTAATATTATACCCTTGGATTCATAAGCCCTTGGAGTTTTAGTATTAATCCCCTGGGTTTATTATTCTCTTGGGTTTATATTATTGCCTTGGGTTTATGATCCCTTGTGGTTTTAGTATTAAACCCAAGGGATTGATATTTTAAACCCAAGGATTAATACTAAAACCCCAAGGTATTATAAACCCTAGGGACTAATATTATAAATCCAAGGCATATAAACCCCTAGATGACTATGATTTATATTGAACCTAAAAGATTAATATTATGAACCTATACCCTAGGAATATGCATCCTTAGATTAATATACCTAAGGGATTGATATTATTATCCCTTGGATTTATAATATTAAATAATAATTATTATATAGAAATCATTATTATTATTTGTAATGATAATAGTAATATTTTTTTTGTAATAGTTTCTTTTGTGCTATTATTTTTACTGTTACATATTTATTAATTGTAAATACAAATGAGTTCTTGGACTATATTAACTAAATTAATATTTGTAATATAATTATGCAAATTAATAATATATATACATGTCATTGTGAGATAAAACCCTACATTATTTATAATATGTAGATTAATTAATTAGAGATATATACATACAACGGTCAAATTTAACCATATTGATTAATTAATTTGTGTAAGGATAATTCTCGATTTTTATGAAAAAAAGATTAAGAAGAATAAGCTAATTTCAAAAGTATTTAATAAATAAAGCTATTCATTGTCACGGTAAAAGTCGAACCTAAACCACAAAGCGTATTTCTTAGCTTTATATAGCTTTAGAAGCACGTTTTTGACTTCTAAAAGAATGTCGGTGGTGGATGGGGAACCAACAGGGATGGAATGGAATTTGGGTTTTTGAGTGATGCAACCCATTACCCACCATGGGACTTTTATTGCATCTTTGGGACTGGGACCCACAGTGATGGCTGGGTGCACCTCTCTCCATGGAAAAAGGTGGCTCAATGAGCACTCTTATCCTTCAGCGATTCTTCGTTTATCAATATGACAGTTCAGCAATTCTTCGTTTGCCATTATGACAGTTCTGCAAAATCAAAGATGAAAACCCCTTTCACCTATTTTCCTGGAATTCATGCTATCCGAAAACACGCTAATTAATTATCCTTGAGGTTAGGTAGATTTTCTGCAAAATCAAAGATGAAAACCCCTTTCACCTATTTTCCTGGAATTCATGCTATCGGAAAACACGCTAATTAATTATCCTTGAGGTTAGGTAGATTTTCTGTTTGATTTATTTTTATTTTTATAAATTTTATAGGTTAGATAGGGTGATTATGATTTATAAAAAGAAAATTGTATATTTATGATATAGTTGGTATATTCGTTTTATTGTGTTTGGACCTCATCACATAGAGGTTTGATATACTTATTATTGGGTAAAAATTCTATTTACATTGGATTTTATAAATTTCTTCTATTAATTAAATATTTGTTATTGTTAATTTAAATTAATAATCACTTAATAGATTCAGACACTTAAATTTCTTTCATTTAATTAACAATTTATAAAAACAAATTACCTTATAAAATGAAAAGGGAAAAGAAAATAGTTTACCTATCATAATAATTCGTTATAATAAATAATGTGAAAATAAAATTAAAATTTACATGGAATAGAGAAGTTTCTTTAAATCAAAGATTTTTTTTTGAAGAAAATAAAAAATTATTAAAATTAAATTTATTATCAATTATATATATAAAATTAGTGTAAAATTTGTCCACCCATTGCGTTTTAAAATGGGTTTAATCCAAAATCATCCCTCATTTCTTGTTTTGAAATGGGTTTATTCCAAAATCATCCCTCTTTTCTTTATTTCACCACAAGAATCGTTTGGTTCCTTTGAATAAAAGAGGTTTCCCCGAAGCATCATTATATTTGCTCCGCGTTAAGATCCTACTACGCTGTACACCTAAATGACGAAGTTGCTAAGCAAGTCTAAGGATGATAAAGCGAAACTTCATGGATGGCATAGTTTGAATATGTTTTTCTATATGAATATCTGCGGGCATAACATTGACAGAGCGTAGATTGAGTGGAAGGTTAAAGTTTTGGTAATCGCAAGTCAGGTAATTATTTTCTCTGAACTGCATTTTGAAATGGGTTTACTTCAGAATCTGCAAGTTTTTGTTATAAAATTGGCTTGCTGGTTGGGATGGTTATCATCTTTTGCTTTAGCACAATCACAATTGGACATAAGTGAAGCTACGAGTGGATTTGTTGTTGATATTTCTGTTCAAGGAGTTACATGCCTTTCTAATATGGCTGTTTTTGTTACAAGTCTGATAAGAGGAAGGCTGGATCTAGAGATAGGTGCCAGGGATGCCCTGGACATTCTAGTAAGTACCAAACTCAAGACCATAAATGGGATCAGAGATGGAAATGGACTGATTACATGTACAGAAGGTCGACAGACTGCTTCCACACAAGAAGTTCGTCTCCGGAAGATGGTTGAGTTCTCCAGACGGCTTCGACATCGACTGGGCATCATACCTTGTTTTAGAGGAGAAGATGATATTCACACTCCTATAGAAGAAGGTCGTCCACCCACCGCTTCTAATGAAATTGGAAGTGTACAGACTGCTTCTGTCATATTGTTGTGTAACAGCAAACCCAATTCGTCCATCAGAGAGTTCATGAAAACCAATGCCCCTATTGTGGACTCCATTTTACTGCGATTCCTTCCATTACAAGATGCAATAAAAGATCGTGGGGTAGTCACTCCAGAAGTCACTATAGAGACCTGTCCATGCAATTCCTGCCACTGCATTGTATTCTGGACACTGGAAGAGCTTACCATCATGCTTGCTCTTCGGATGCCTGGAACATTGAAACCCCTCTCTAATTCCCTCTGTCTTCTCCCCTGTCTTACCTGCCTCGGAAATGGCTGCCATGGCTGCAACTCGGACAGTCTGTTGCGTGTGGAGGGCCCGTTGCCCTTGGAGCAGGCTGATGAAGGGCACAGAGTGAGAGTGAGTGAGTCCAAGGTGGTATCTGAAATTCTTGATGATATCGGTGCCGGGTCTATCAACAGAAAAAGGCATATTTGCATATGCATTCCAGTGCCTGGTGGCAGCTCTGATGTGTGGACAGAGCTACTAGTAAGATCTCTGAGGTCTAAAGATGCTGAAGCCAGAGGAGTCAGAGTTATGGCTTCGGAAGCTATGGAAGGCTACCTGGGTGGACGTAGAGGAGGCTCAAGCGAATGTGTAGAATACAACATTGTGTCATTTATAATGCCAAGGTTTACTGAAGTATTAATAAACCTTTTATTAACTTTATGGTTCGGAATGGATGGTTTCTCCAGCGCTCTGGTAGCGAGAAGGACGATTAGGGATTATGTTGCAGACAGTAAAGGGAGTGGATTCGCTGCCAATGCCTTTCTAACCGAAGCTGTGGTCAGGTCTGATTTCAATAACACTCAGGTTTGCCAAGTGCTGAGGTTTAGGGGTGATCTTCTGGGCATCAAAACCTTATCATTTATAGCGTGTTGCGCTAACTTGATTTGCTCTATTGTTTGGGTTGTTCATATTGTATCTCGTACTACCATTACCCTCTCACAGGGTGGACCACCAGTCATAACCGCAACCATTGTAGCGATAACCGTTGGTATTGCCTTGTCCATGGACTCTGCCATCATTTTAACTTGGCTTACTTCTATTGGTCATCGTTTACTCTATATCTGTTCCATTATTTCGACACCCCTAACTATCTACTTCCCGCCCAGTATATTTTCCTATGTTCCATTAGCCCTGTTTGGTTTGGCCATTGCGTGGCCATCTTCTAACCTGAAGGATAAAATATTCCTCGTGACGTTACTTTTATTGCCATGTTCGATGACCCTGACTATCCTATTCCCGATTTTCACGACTACCATCTACCTTGGCATTTTCTTAATGTTGATTTTTCTGTGTTCGGTCATGGCGTGGGGATTTTTTAACTCTATGGAGAGGATATTTCTTTTCGTTATAGCCTTGGAGATAGCGTACATTGAACTCCTCGTGCCAATGATGTGGGGAATGGGAGAAGGGGATTTCGCGCGCCAATATATGAGATGGGTATGCGGAGCTGCTCAAACACTGGTGTGGGTGAAATGGGCAGCTGGCAGTTATATTCTGAGTAAGAAGAATTCGCTAGAATTTTTCGGGAAAAGCCCTCACGGCTGGGGACTTCTACTGTACTCTTCTGCATTCTTTCTCAACGCTGTCATGGCTGGAATTCAGAGCAATTGGGGAGAGCCATGGATTAAAAAATCATTTTAGGCTGCTTATCCGCCTTAGTGAATTTGAAGAGTAATACTGTAAGTCTGTACCGTACCGTTTGTTTGTAGCCTTTTTTCAAATGTTTTAGTTGCTTATGGTAGCTTGCTAGCTCTTGAACATGGTAAGTGGGTCTATGGCCAGATCCTCAATATTGGAATGCCCTTAAGCTCTTTGAAAAAAGGCTACATGATTCCATGAAGCCAAAGAATATTACATTTATTGGTGTTCTCTTTACTTGGATCCGTGTTGGTCTCATTAATGTAGGCCATCATTATTTTGGGTCCACGATTCATGATCATTATATTCAATCAAAAGAACACCATTGTACATGCATGAATGACTTTCTTGGTTACGCTGGGAAATTTGGTGATGTAGAGGAAATTATTGACCACTTGTAATTTAAGCCTATAAATTGTTTATGTGCTCGCATAATTTCCTCTGTGGTAATTTAAGATAAATTTGTCTAATGTTGCTTCTTGTACTGGTTAAATCCTTCTATTGATCTCAACAATATCACAGTTGGCTTACTTGACCCACTGACTTAGAGTATGTTTTCACTTTTGTATATTATGATAGTAGATGTGTAAATATGTAGGGGCTTAGGAGATTTCCATAATACCTAGCATTCTTCCTAGTAAATATTAGCTTCCATCACAGTTGGCTTACTTGACCCACTGACTTAGAGTATGTTTTCACTTTTGTATATTATGATAGTAGATGTGTAAATATGTAGGGGCTTAGGAGATTTCCATAATGCCTAGCATTCTTCCTAGTAAATATTAGCTTCCAGGTCTACATACATGATGGATTATTTTCCCTCATATAGTATTCACTTTCCTTGTTTAGATTTCAGACATACATTCAATAACAAATCATAAAACCGCCAGCCACTCAAGGACTATAATACATCCCTTAGGCTCCCACATAGTTGCAACTAATCTATGATTGTGAACAACATACCCTTGGCCCAAACAATTATCCTAAGTGACAAGACAATAATGTTTTTTTCTTTTTTTTTGTAATTAATCCAAACTCAATATCTCGCACAAGGTTCAAGATATCTTCTCTCAAGTTTATGTTGCATGTTTCTAATGGATCAAGGACATATTGATTACCTGGAATACAACTTATTATCGGAAATTTCCATCCCAACATTTGAAGTTATGGTTCAACAAATTATGATAATGATACAATTACAGGTTGAGTATTAGTTTTAAGACCAATTTTGTGACATGAACCTCATTACACACACAATATACAACAATGTAGTATCAAACCAACCATATAAACATTCATATTCCTTACATTCTATAGCATTATATCGGTTAAAATATTATATTTCTACACTATCAAGAGCATGCTTCAGAGAGGGTTGTATATTATGGCCTTCAAGGTAGGTCAATAGCTCAACATTACAAATGAAACAAAAATAATCACATCAATAACCTAATATTGGTCAAATTAGCATCAAGTTGGCTACATAAATGAAACCATGTTCTAAGTACATCATTAATAGAACCTGAAGCTAATTAACATGAACATGAGGAAACCACGCTCAAGGACTCAGGAATAAAAAAACTATATTTTATAACATGAATTTTCATGAAATATACTAAATGGACTAGATACTTTTCTAAAAGTATGATATGGAAACTAAGTCTAGGACTTTGATTTTCCACCCAACCTTAGATCATGCAGTGTTTTGGTTTTTCTTGAAGCCCAATAACCCCTTACCCATATTCTATAGCATGGAGGGAAAATGATTAATGGATTAAACTGATGTTACTTAGATTGAACATAAACTCCAAAGGTTCACTCACTTCCACCCACCAAATAAAAACAACACTTAGCTCTACACAAGGGCCTTTAACAATTTACGAATTCCACCAATAGCTACAAATGAATTTGATGGATCCTATGTGCCCAACCCTTTCTGCCCTTTGGTTCCTACCTAAAATGACATGACATTCCTACAGTAAACACAGTTGAATATGTTGGTATAGCGACGATGAATATCCTTATTAAATGGAAAATCAATGGTTGTATTGAATTATTGTGATATTAGTTTTGACTCATTTTTCTCATGTGAAATATTTGTGTACAATTTGTCATCTAGAAGTTCGAACCCTTAGCTTTCATCTCTGTCAAAGATGGCATGCTTCTTCCTCTAGGCCTAATTTGTGACAACCATGATCAAATACTCATAGTTTAA